>JAFBJS010003216.1:117854-137787 GCA_016785265.1 Paraplagusia blochii | reverse complement strand
GCTGGACACAGGGGGAGAATCAGGGTGAAGCAGCACGGTCCGGCTGACTGGCTGAGCCCCTGACCATGGAAAGGATTAGACGGGATTAGCTGTGGGGTAACCTTCCCAACGTGTCAGTCTGACATCCAGAGAGCACTGTGTCACTGGCCGCCTGGGAATTCAGCCCCGGGGGGCCCCCAACCCCGCAGCAGGGGTTTTGTTTAACACAGACTCCTGCCAACACTGGCCATCGCAGGCACAGATCACACGGAGCGGCAGGTTCATCAAAGTCCTGATGAATCCATTCATCATCATCCACTGACACCGTAAAGCCTCCCCCGAGGGTTTGATGCAAAGAAAAAAAAAAAAAACTAACATGCAATATGTCCACGCTGTGGTTCCTATGTCCTGGGCTGTGTGCTTTAAGACAGTGGTCCCCAACCACTGGGCTGGGGACCATAACCTGTCCTTGGGTGAATTGGTTCTGGGCCGCAGAGAAATAATGTTTCCTTTTAGCGCCATCTGTCTAATACATCCACTTGGTCCATACCCATATCAACAAAAGAACTGACCAATAGAATGGCTAGGATTCCATCATCAATAATGCAACTATATTTGATTAGGAAATATTTTCTCAGTGAAGACAACAACAATAAACTCAATACAAGATTCAAACTTTTTATAACAGTCTGGTAGCAGAAAATTTTTTATTCAGGGGTATTTATCTGTCGCAACTTAACGACCGGTCCATGAAAATAGTACGAGACATTTGACGGGTCCGTGGCGCAAAAAAGGTTGGAGAAGACTGCTTTGAGACACGGCAGAGAAATTCTGTTTATTTTACATCTAAAAGGTGAATCTCTGGAGACAGTGAGGGACACTGTAGACAAACAGAGTGGAGCAGAGAATCGAACGTGACACAGCGAAAAAGTCAATGATGTGGAAACGTATTTGAGCCACTGAGGGCAGAAGAGAAAACACTTTAACTCTAACTTGATTCAACAGAATCAAGTGGATTTTTCTGTCTGTCTTCCTTCCTTTTCAAGTTTCTGTCCCTTTTTTTTTTCCTCTTTTCTTCCCGTCTTGTTACTTCATTCCTCCCCAAGATGTAATCTTGCTCTTTTTTGCTTTTGGTTTTTTTTATTTACAATTTTTGTTCCTTTTTTTGTCCACGTCCTTGCGTTCTTTTTTGCACTGTTGATTTCCTTTCCGTTGTTTTGTTCCGAGAAATACTTTTATTTTGTTCTAAAATTTTCACTCACTTCATTTTATTTTCCTTTCTTTCCTCCTTCTTCCTGTTCTGTCTTTGTCTTTCCTTTATTTTCTAACAAGTCTGTAGTGTAGATGTTTGCGTTAATACACTGGATAATGTTTATTTCCCTTATAGATAGATAGATAGATAGCATAAATGTCAACTCTCTTTCTTCATTTCTTTGTCCCCTCCACCTCCAGTAGTCGCTCCTCTTCTTGTTCTTCCACGTCTGTGAAAAAGTGGACCTCACTCGTCCTTCTCTTCCTCTTCCTCTCTCCCATCAGTACCTATTAGAGATGAAGAGTCTGATCCTGCCTCCAGAGCACATCCTGAAGAGGGGCGACAGTGAGGCCGTGGCCTACGCCTTCTTTCACCTTCAGCACTGGAAACGTGCAGAGGGAGCCTTAAACCTTCTACACTGCACGTGGGAGGGAAGTGAGTGCTGTGGTTCCCAACACGAAATATTAAAAATCAAGGTCTTAATAAAAAAAATAAAGGAAAAAAATATTGTGATATTGTTATTGTAAAATACAAAAACGTTAATTTAATTCATTGGTATTAGATTATTTTTTTCTGCAAAATCAACTTAAGCCAGAGATTCTTGATAACTGTACTGGAACCTGATTCGGCTTCTGCATCACCATATGTCACTTTATTTTGAAAAACAGTCATGTTTTGAATGCATGCATGCACTGCATGGTTCCTGAAAAACTGTACTGCCTTTTCTATACCTGTTTCTTTAAGTTTTTTTTAATATTCCTGTATATTTCATGCGGCTCTTCCCTTTGCTCTTGTGTCCGCAGCCTTCCGGATAATTCCTTACCCTCTGGAGAAGGGCCACTTGTTTTATCCTTACCCAGGATGCACAGAGACAGCGGACAGGGAACTCCTGCCTGGTAAAATAAAACGAACAACAAAAAAAAAAGAAAACACAGTTTGAAAGTTGTTTTGTTTTGTCTGAGTTTGTCGTCTTTCTCGTCCTCTGTGTCTTCACTGCAGCCTTCCACGAGGTCTCCGTGTATCCCAAGAAAGAGCTTCCCTTCTTCATCCTCTTCACAGCAGGCCTTTGCTCCTTCACTGCCGTACTGGCCATGCTCACACACCAGTTCCCTGACCTGATGGGTGTCTTCGCCAAAGCAGTGAGTTGGACTGAATTTTATTTTCAGGGACAGTTGTTGGACTGCAGAACATTTATTTATCCATCTGATAAATATACAATTTACTGGTCACGGATTATTTACTGTCAAAGTGCCGTGTTATTGGTCAACCAACTCCTCTGTCCTCGTTGTCATATTTGTTTATTTGAGAATCTAAAAAAAACTCCTGCTCTGGTCTTTGTTTTATGTAGGTTTTGAGTTTTCAGTTAAAAAAAAGACTTGTTTCTTAGTTGCATTCTGAGGAAAAAAAAAAATATGTGTTGGAAAAGAAAAAGTCAAGACAAATGGTGCTGCAGCAGAACATCTGGCTTCCCTTCAGTAATGGAGAGCAGACGTCGACCGTACGAACGTTGGTTCTGTTTTATTTTTATATAAGACATCATGTATACATTTCTATAAGTACCGTCTTCGTCTCCGCTGTGATGGGGACGATGTGATGTCTCCATGATGAGACTATTGGAGTGTCAGGTGCATCACTCTCACCTGGCACTCTGAAAATAACGATTGTAATAGTAAAAAAAAAAACTAACATTAATTAACACATTGTTGTAGTTCATAGCAGTGGTTCTCAACTGGTGGGTCGGACCCAAAAATGAGTCGCGCACTGGCTCTGAATGGTCAAAAATCAGCTTAATAATGTGAATCAGCTGTTGAGCATGTGTTTTATTTTAGAAAATATCTTATTTTGAAAGGCACACTCTGCTGAATAAAATGAGAAAAAAATGAGTAATTTTTTTTTTTTTTTTTAATTTATTTTTTGCTTGGTTTGGATTCTATGAGAGTGGGTCGTGACCTAATGACCACAGGAAAATGTGGGTCCCATAGTGAGACCAGTTGAGAACCACTAGTTCATAGGATTGTAGCCCAGTTCTAGCTCAGTTCTAGCGGGCCGACACAATATCATATTTTTCAGACCATAAGGCACAATAAGCATCACAAGATAAGTCGAAATGTGTTCAATTTTTGATACTTTTTTTTTTTTTTTTTTTCGAAAATTTTTCCGTAAATAAATAACTTTCCTGCAGATCTTGAAATGTAACTACTGAATAAGTTGCGTTCCAAAAAACCTAAAGGAGCAGAACGTTGTTCAGGAACTTGACGTCTTCATGGAACTTTTATTTTATTGTTATTCAATAATAGTTTTTTCCCGTCAAACGAAGCCTGACTTTGCTTTTTTTTTTCTTCTCAGTTTTTCAGCACACTCTTCGCACCCTTGGGTTTCTTCGCAGACAAGATGGAAAGCTTCTTGCCGTCCAGTTTCTGGCACCAGCTGACTCGGATCTGACCCCATCTCGCACTCTCACACAGACACACACACACAGACACACACACACACAGACACGCACACCGATACCATTTAGAAGAAAAGTGTTTGCTCTCCTGTCTTCAGCATTACTGTCCACTTGCTGCTCTGTTACTGATTACGTTGGCTGAGGTTGTATCAACACAGCGAACCATCTCGTACGATGCTCTCCCACAACGAGTTCTTCCAAGAACACATTAAAATGCTTTTAGTCTCGGTGAATTCACAGGGACGTTTGTTTGTCCAGAAAAAAAAGACGATGATAATTATTATTATTATTATTCCGGGAGTGGTTTATAATCAACGTTAGGACTCAACCAGAGTGACCGCTGTGGTTGTTCAACACTTAATCATAAAGTGTGTTTGAACGCACACACAAAACGCACAGCGTCTGTGGACGAGGACATTGGGAACAGAGACCATTGTGTCCTATAAAAACCTCCGCGACCTGCAGACAGTCAGATAGACCGTCCTAAAAACAGAGCCGTGATTTACAGCCCTGCCGTCACCGCAGTGTACACAACGCCTCTGGCACTTGAACAGTTGTTACCATGGCGTGACACCTCAGCACTATATCACTGGGGCAACCAGCCGCCCTGCAGCAGGGGGCACCGCACCGGGAATCAGCTGCGGTTAAAGTGGATGCTGCTTCGTGACATAATTCTAATTTTTTTTTTTTTTTTTTTTTTTTTATCGTAACCTTGGGCTAAAGCAAAAAAAGAAAAGATCTCACAGTGCTGTGTAAACGTTGTGGGCAGGTGTACGCCGCAAAACTACAGTTCTCCTTTTTTTTTACGTAAAACACTGATCTCGCAAAATGTTCGTAAAATGTTCTTATGGTCAGGCTTTAAAAATTGTGGTTTGAATATGAGATGAGCCCATTAGCTGTTGATCGCTGGTGTCTTTGTTTACGTAAACTGAGATCGTACGCAGCTTAGCATTGGCCAATACATTGGGTAGTCGATGCACGATTGGCTAATTGATCATGCTCTTCTTTTCCTCTCTCTGATTGGCTCGGCCATCGCAGCATCTTTCGGCATCTTCCATTGTCTGTCGACCACTCTCTGCGTCGCGTAATATTTTGCAAAATATATTAGCGTAATATTTTGCAACTGCTGAAATAGTGAAGAAGCAAAATGTCGTTCTCAATGACATGAAACTTTTTGTAGCCGTCTTGGGCCGAGCAATAAAAAAAAATTCTATTTAAGATTCAGGTCAAACAGCAAAGACTTGTCTTCCATCACCGTTCACGAAAGATTTTTCTACGTTGATTTCAGTGGTGTTTTACTGCCACCTACAGGGCTGCGGTGGGCGCATCCCTGTCACCAGCGCACCAGTATACAGCACATTAAATTACATTATTATTATACTTTCTGTGAGTTAATCTTTGCAATTTATACCTTCAAAAAGAAAAAGAAATCTGCAAATAATTTGGTGAACGTGTACACCTGCCTAAAACCTTTGCACAGTACAGTTTACGTCTTCCTACTTTTTAGCGTGAGTAGCATCAGGAGACGGTAAAAAAAAAGTGCCTTTTTAGCATAAGACAAACTTGAACTGAGTCATTTACCGACTGCACTCCTAAAATTTACAAAGAGGCTTCGCAAAGTCAGTCGTGAAAATCTGGACAGTGTCATTTTCAAATGTTTCTTTTATGCACTTGGTGAAACAGCTTCTACCTCTGTGTTGTTTTTTTGTTTTGTTTTTTTTTTTTAATTCTTGAAAACTCAAGAGACTCAAGTGTTAGGAGTTCAAATCCCACCTACCTGTGAAGTGATCAGTTAACGCTGAAGTCAAGAGAATGTTGGAGCAACCGTTACAGTACGATCCTCAAAAATGAGTTAGGAAGTAAAAAAACGCACAATAAACGACTCCTCGGAGTGAAACCTTCTCTTATGTGTGACACTTTGTTTTGTTGTTTTGTAATAATGTCCCAAAATATTATTCATTTATTCATTTAGGTCCAATAACATCAGCCCACCAATATTATCCGACATCCTTGGTTCTGGTCGTTATTGTGCTTTCCAATATGTCACCAACCAATATCAATGCTAGCAAGATTTTGTCTGTAAAAGTCATCGGTTTTATTTATTTAAACTTACACATTACATTTATTTAAACTCTACTACAGTAGCTGGTTCTAAACTAATTTATTGTTTTGGGAAAAATATTTGCAGGTATTTAGAAAAATCTTTTTTTTTTTGGTTAAATCATTTCCATGAGGTTTTTTTTTCTTTTTGTCAAAAAAATTTGACAAAAATTGAAAAAAACAATTGGGATGAGAAAATTCATATTTAAGTGTTTCGTAAAAATTTGCACAAATACCTCTTTTTTTTTTTTTTATCAATAAAAATACGGAACATTTTAGGCAGATGTTGAAAGAAAGTCTTCTAAAATATCCCCCAAAATTTTATATTTTTTCTATGTTTCTCATTAATATATTTAGTATTTTAAAACAAATTGTGGGTGCTGGCATGCTGTGATTTGGGTGGTGGTTGGGGAGACTGGCCACCCAGTAACAAACGAAGATGGACAGACAGATGTATGGACACGGACGGATGGATGGACACCTTTTCACTCCTACACCACCTCTAACTTAGTAACACATGAACACAAGATCTATCAACGATAAACAAACCTTTGGTCACTAGATGGCAGCATTGTAGCTCATTTTATACATCTATACTGGTGACCAAGGACTGCAACAACCCTCACTGTAATTAGTAGAGATGAATAAATAAAAATATAAGCAGCTGCTCAATGCTGTTTTAAATCTGTCCTCTAGGGGGCAGAAAATAATTGAGAAACACTGCTTTAATCCATCTCCTCAGTGATAGGCAACAATTACCTGGACGTTAAGTGTTTGGACTATGCAAAATATTTGCAAAAAGTTAATATGGGACTTCCCTCGTCCACACTTCCCTCACACCCTACTGTACAGCAGTGTTGTGGATTGCAGGCAGGGACAGGTGATGACTTAAGACAACTATGTCCAACATGAAGACAGGTTAAAAATACACTTCTCCGTTAGGTGAAATTTATTTCCTCTCATCTTTTACACTCAATGGGAGACGGTGTCTTGTTCAAGGACAGACTCCTCGCTGTGCCATTGTCCCGCTGCCGCTCCTGGACTAAATAAAGCTGAGAGTCATCATCATGCCCGTCACGATGATTATACCTCAGCGACAGCTCCGCCAGATGGTTGTCTTGGCCCATTCCCAGTGGTGCCATCATCGCATTCTATACACTTGGGCTCAAGTTGAGTCAAAGTCCTGTTGTCTTTGGTGCTCGGAAAAATTCCAAAGTCGAGTGGGCGATCGGGAACAACGAAGACAGCAGGTGAAAGGAATTAAATTTAATTGAATTTAACGAAAAACTGCCGGTTAAGTCGGCGATTGGTTTACAAGGGGGGACCATCACGTAAATTTTGATTTACCCGTAACAATACAAAGAATGTGCAATTTTGCGAAAAATCGCTAGCAGAAAAGTTAGCGTTAACTCCTTCAACATAAAATGAACAAAAAGACAGTGTGTCTTTCTTCAAATCCTGTCAGCATCTCAGCCTTGTGTTCAACTAAACAGGCCATGTTTTAGCAATGGGTTCGTAAGTAATCCTGCCCAATGAGGAGGGGAGCTGGGATTGGTTTGGCACCAACCAATGAAAAACATTCTTGACTCTAACACTCATAAGACCTGGGTATTTAAATGCATACATATATTTTTTTTTTTGTGGTATTCGTCTTATATGCAAGTATGTACTGTACTCTCTCATTTACTTTGATGTATATAATATTTAATTTTTTTTTTCTGTATCTTTAGACTCTGGGAGTTCTTATTTACCGAGTCATCTGTATAAAACAGGTTGTAAGTGAAGCATATATTTGAGTTTCTACCCATCGCACATGTGGATGAAATCACTTGGCAAGGACGTGCAGACCACAGTGCGTGGCGGTTCTCAGTGAAGTCCAATTTCCTGCCCACATGAGGCTCTTAATTACTGATGATAAGGTCCGAGGGGCTGGGGTCTCCGCCAAGAAAAGCACTTCCAACGTTTCGCCTGGAGAACTCCTTCGTGGATAGCAAAGATTCTACGATATGCATACATCCCTCCATATGGCCGTGCGATATAGATATTAATCATGTGATTATATGAAGTTTGGGGCCACAGTTGAACAAGTTCAAGGAGGAGACTAAACATGTTTGCTTGGAAATTGATGCAACAGTGAATTGTTTTTGACTCATTAGTTTGGAAACATGGATTACAACATTCTTCTTCTCCTGTTTCCCCGAGTGTTTATCACTTATGTGGACCACACTCTTAGTTCCTCCCTTTCTAGCTGTGCTGTGTGGTTCAACTCCGACGCCGATCTGATATCAGTAAAACACATTTGTGGTCACTGATGTTGTCGACTTAAGGTGTTCTTATTTATCTGCAGGTAGGGAAACCACTGTGTGTTTATGTTAAACCACCAGTAAAAGTTCCGGATTTTTCATTTTTCTTGGGTTGTAATTCCATCTCTCACCCATAGGGTTTATAAAATGTACAAAAAAAATTCTACATAGTATTAAAAGTTGGATAATAAATGAAGAACTACAAGTACAAGTTGACCCAGAGTGTAGTTTAATGTGAGTTACAAAAGGAGAAAAATCACTCAAAAAAAAGAGTATATTGAAAAAAGGTTTTAATAGAATATGTTCTGAAAACTCTTATTTAACCTTGTTATTTTTGTTCAGCTGTTGAAAAATGATCCTGAGATTTTGAGGGTTTTTATTTTTTTTCCAAATTGTATTTTTTCTTCATTTTTCTAATCAATTAAAATAGTTTGAAAATGTATCTGACATTCCTCTTGGATTTTTTTACAATTCCAATTCAAGATTTTTCTTACAAATTATTTTTAAGATATTGGTGATATATCGAAAAAATTCTCAAAATGTTTTTTTCTTTATTTTTTCATAGCACTATGTACAGGAATAAAAATTGAAAAAAAAATCCAAAGCTCTGTTTTAATGAGGAAAAAGTAAAATATAAATATTTCATAAAAATCGAACAATTCATCATCCATACAAAAATGATTTTCTAAAGAAAACAATTTCTCAATGCTGTGTTTAGAAAAGAAAATAAAAATTTTGGATTTTAAAAATGTCAATCAAATTATTATAAGATCTGACAAAAAAATTAAAAAAATGTATTTATTTAAATATGTATATATCTTATATCTAATTATTGGAAACATACAGAAAAGTATAATATCATGTAATAATATAGCTGGACAAAAATGTATTAGATTTGACAAGATTTAACATTTTTCCCAAAAATGTCTTTAAATTGTATGAAAAAAAGAATCTAACCCTATCTATGGTTTCCTTTCACTACTGTCCAAAATTTAGATTTAAAAAAAGAAAATATTTTTTGTTTGTTTTGAACTTTCAAACAATCCCCTATATAAATCTGTCTTCATATTTTTTCAAATGCTGCATTTTGTGACAAAAATGCAAAAAAAATGTTTTTTTTTCTACAAAATCTCTTTCCAAAGATTGTTGTTTCTTTTATTTTGCCTGAAGTTTTGAAAATTTGAAGTTTTTCCAAAAGAATCTGAATTTTAAATGTAAAATATGTAAATCCAAAAAATTACGAAATTATCTTTTTATTAAGTATTTCCATATCTTAAATTTCCTCAAAAAAAGCAGAAATCTGAATATTTTTTAATAAAATAAATTGACAAATTATCCTAACATTCTTCTCATTATCTGACCAAAACAAGTATATTTTGTCAAATGTACAAAAAATAGAAAACCTTGGAATTTCTATGAGAAACATGCAGACAAAAATATTTTTAATTACTCATTAAAACTTGTGTTTGTGATTTTTATTTCACTTTTACATACATAAATCTAAATATTTTTATTATTCAAAACACAGGCAGTAGGACAAAAATTTTTATTTTTTAAATAAAATTTGTGTTTTTATTTTTTTAAGAAAATTCCACAATTCTTCTGAATCTTTGTCTTTTGATCAGAAATATTTAACCTTTTTTTTGTTTTGATCACAAACCAGGGCAGCAAAAACCTGCAATACGAGGTAGATTTTTTTTCAATTCTTGCATTTTTTAAAATATAAGTTGTCTCTCTTGTTTTTGCTAATATTTTATATAGAAAGAAAAAAATCGGATTATGTTAAAAAAATGTTGACTCAAGAAGCAGAAAAAAATAGAATTTTAGCAAAAAATATTAACAATCTACTAAAAAATATATATGTGAACCATTTGTGGCCCTTTTTTCCTTTTTTGCCCCAAAATCTTTTTGAAAAAATGTTTAATTGTATTCAGTAAATAGTAGCTACTAAAAAATGTACATTTTGACAAATTTGAATAATATCAAATAGACATCAGTCTATGTAGCAAAATACTAATTACCAAATTTCTGGATTACAATGAAGAATTAGATCATATGTTTAAGGGATTATAAAGCCCTAATCCAATCTGACAAAGAGTTTTGATCAAACTTGTTTCATTTAGAGCTGGTGAAGTATTTTGGAACTCTGACATTGAATCGGAATCAAACCATTCCCAACAAATCACCTGTTTGCTTTCTTTTGCTGACATGAACTTCAGATAAAATAAACACCTACAGTAGAGGAAGAGAAACAGCTGCAAATCATGCGTAAGACTTTGTGTTTATCTCAGCGATCACAGAAAACATGGTGAGTAAAACAACGACTCCGAGAACTCGGAATTGTATGTTTTTCTGCGGATGGATGTGAGAGTCCTTTTCTCTTCGTTCTTCTTCAAGGGGAAGCAGAAGGAGAACAGATGCTTCAACTGAATATTTCAAACCGTGGCAGCAGCACAGGCTCAGATCGGCCACCAAGTGTGCGAGCAACGCTCACCTCTGAGCAAACACCATTGTGAAAATCCTCCCCTACGCTGATGACACACTCCTTTCCTTGCAATTCACATTTTGACTCCGGTGACTGTTGTGACCCGGCCGATGCTCAGCCTAATCCAAAGATCTTTTCTTTGGCTCGCCTCCTCCTCATTACGTGCGCTAGAAACAATTTGTTGACGCTCGACATCTACGACTTGTTGTCAGATTCGTTTAGATCCACGAAGGCCTCAGAGGTCCCGGTCTCCAGTGGCCAAACATGATGTTTAGCTGCACTTCCAGATGTTGAAAAGTCAAGTTATACATCTGCAGCTACTTGACTGCTCTTTCTTGCGAACGTCTTGGCCTGATTTCATGAAGTACTTCACTTCTCACAAACCCAGTGGAGCTGGGGGAGAAGTGTACAAAGGAGTTGCAAAAGATTGGACTCTAAGTGTTCTGACGCCACACGATGACAGATGGAAGTGTCTGCGATTGGCCTTTTGTAATGGAAACAAAGTGATGAGAAGGACAAGCAGCGTGAACAAAACAACCAAAAACAGCTCTTTTAACGACTGCAGGCTGAAGTTTTTCTCCGGCTCCAGTTAGTTTGTTTACTGCAGTAACCTTTTTACGCTGTGGTATATTTATAATCATTCATTGTATCTATTTTCTACTTAAATCTTTCAAGGCTGAGGGGAACCACAGCCAATGGTATTGGGCGTTAGCAACGACGAACCTGGGAAGTTTCTACGATCCCAGGTCTTCATCCCAAGGCCACACATGGAGACCAACAGCCATTCACACTTAACTTAGTTTGTACGTTTTCACACAAAACGCGACCAGAAAAAAAAAAAAACCCAATTGGTAAAAAACACTCAGGTTACTTTCCCAACGTTCTGTAATTTTCGCCTTCGCAGTTTTTCACGATCATCTGGAGGAAACACAAATACGTCGGAGATGGATAACCGCACTTATATAAAATAAAATTTCAAAAAAATCCACAAAATCACATTGTATAATTCTAAATAATTAATTTATGTTTTATTGCATGAAATAGGAATTTGATACAATAGAAAAATAGAACTTAATATGTAGTAGGAAGACTTTTGTTTCTGATTACAGGGGCCCAAACTTTTCCTGTGGTTTCTTGACCAGGGAACTTGACCACTCCTCCTTCAAGTTTCCGGGCTGTTGCCAGGCAACACCGAGATTCAACCCTTCAAAGTTTTTTCTTCGTTTGGGTTCAGCACAGACACCAGGAAATGCTTCGTTTAGATCCCTCCACCCAACCATCATCTTCCAATCACCTTGTGTCGTCACGTCCTCTTCGTAGAAAAGCAGCCCGAAGCAATACGCCCCCTTGTGGTGTATCATATACTTATTTTCCTCACTGCATATATAATCAATGTCTTAAGATGATATTTGAGAAAAAAAAAACACATTTATTTATCCGTCCCTTGACTTAATACACTAAATACAAACATACGGTATTATCATTATCATGATCATTGGTTTTAAGTCATGTCCATAACATCCGCCAAAAAAGTTCTGCCGGTTTGATCAAAAGTGTTCGCCTCGGGAAGAGTTGAAAGAAGAAAAGCCAGAGTTTCACTGAAGTGTCTCGTGATAAATTGCGGTCAACACCGTCCGATCGGTCAGGTGACGTCCAGCCAATCGGGTCGTTTGTGAGGCTTGCAGGTGTAAACGTCCACGACTTCCTCGCAATCCTTGCACTCCACCGCGCAACACCACTTGAACTTGCACTCGCATTTGGTGACACGTTTCTCCCGCATGGTGTCGTAGCCTCGGCCGCAGCACATGACCTCGCAGCCGTCCGTGCCTCTGGACGACTTGTTACAGACTCGGCCTGCCGTTCCCAAAGAGCCTGAGGAGAGAAGACGAAGACGGGTTTTTGACAAATCTTTAGTAGGATGGAGCCGATGCTTTCTTTTAGCCAATCGTAGAAGGCAATTACTTTATATTTTATATGAATTTTTGGTAGTTGGTCCAGAAGAGGAAAATATACATTAAAAGCATTTGGTTTGATTTTCAAAATTTAGCAAAATTAGTTAAAAAAAATTACTAAAAAAGTAATTTTAATATTATAATACTAATGTAATAAATTTTAGGTTATAAAAGCTAATTAAAATGTTTCCACCATTGAATATAATGGCTTTTATAAAACTGTAATGATAGAAAATACAGTAAAAAAACGCAGCAAAAAAATTTTAGTCGATTTCTAGATTAAGCAGAAAAAACTTTGCTTATTGTATCAATAATTGCTATTTAATTAAAATTAGATTATTCCAAAATAATTATCTTTTTCTTGCTCTAACATAATCAACCAAATGATCACATAAAATATTTTTTTTTAGTAACTGAGATAAACTTAACTCTAATTCTCTCCACATAACAACAGTCTGTTTAATAGATGTAGGTTCTTTACACTGCCCCTAGTGGCAGCTCTCCTAAGGTTCTTTAGCAGTGGCCGAAAACTGAAACCAAACCGCGGTTCTGTTCCCAGACTCCTCTCCTCTGGAGGGCTTCCTTTGCCCTGCAGACATGTTGTCAGGTGTCCATGATCTCAGGTGTAAAATCTGAGCCAAAGATCAGATGCCACCTCTAATAACAGAGTCAGGGATAAGAGAAGATATTTCCCTCGGGCCGAAGGGAGTGGAGCTCAGAAGTGACCAAGGGAAGGATTTGAAAAATAAACCTGTCGTGTCCTCAGGCCGTAAATTCCTCTACAATGAAGATTAGTGACCAGGACAGACTGATTTTTCTTTTTTTCTCCTTGTTTTCTATCTATTTTACGAGGAAGATTTTACTTAGCAGCAGGGCTGTCAAACTCACATTCACTGAGAAAAATAAAAACTGGGATTTTGTAAATTTTCTATATTTTCCCTTTAAATATAGATTTTAAAATTGTTTTAAAAAAAAACGTGGGTTTTGCATAAATATTGAATCTAGTTAATATAAAAAACACTACGAATAGAATTTTTATTTCTTTCTGCATCCTTTTTAAGGTGATTTTTTTTTTCTAACTGACCAAAAACAAGAAAAACAATATGGATGCACGCATAGGCACTAGTGCTGTAAATACTGTAAGTATTTTGGGTCTATATACAACGGAAGTAAACATGTCTGGTAGATATTTGATACGATCACATGGGCCAGATATAATTAAACTCTGGGCCAAATTTGGTCCCCGGGCCTGAGTTTGACACAAGTCTTAGAGCAAAATCCTTTGGACTGGAAGCCCACAGCTGAGTGAGGATCTGTTTAAGTTATAACTAACCCATGACACAGTCATATATACAGTAGAATCCGTGAACTAAACCATTAACGGTGAGTTAGTGCTTCAAGCTCCAGAGACGGGAGCGAAGCAGAGGAAAAAAGTTCAACACTGCAGGGAAATTACTCTTAATTATTGTATATTACTGAGATTTACTGTGGAATATTAAGAATGATATATTATAAGATAGAAATTTCAGAATTGATTCATAAGCTTGAGACACCACTCGGCCGATGACCGACCAACATAACCTCACCCTTTAAAGAAATAAAAATTAAAAGAAATTTTCTAAAAATTAACAAATACAAATATAAATAAAATAGCAATGAAATAAAAATAATAGATAGAAAATAGATAATAGATAGTTTAATATAATTTGTTATGTGAACATTGAACTAATCCTGAATCCTAAACTTACACTAGTACTAACTAAGTTATTTCCCTATAACTTTAATGACACTTTAACTATAAGAAATATTTTAAAAAATATTAATTTAATGTAATTAAAACTTTTTTTAAAATATAAAAATAAAGAAATAGAAAGGTACATAAACGTTATAATATTTGGAAAAATTATGTTTAATATGTTATTTATAGTAAAATTAAAATTAACTATATAAATTTAGGACTTTGCCCCTAAACTCAACCAAATCTTTCAAAATAGAAAAATAAAAGTGGAAAGAAATGAGAAAAAAAAAAAAAAACGTAAAAAACCAACAACCAAAAAATACATTTTTTGGCAACCAAAAAATACATGTAATAGCAACCAAAAAATAATTTTTTTGTTGCTGGTTTTTTTACGTTTTTTTTTTTTTTTTGTGACCAGAATGAAGTAGAAAATAGACATAAACCAAAGCCAACGACAGAATCCAAAAATATTTACTTATTTATTCATTTATTTAGATGATTTGGATTAGATCAAAACGTTCATTGAAACTGAAGCTCACCTGCTGCACGGTCCATCAGGCAGTAGTCCGGCGAGCTCTCGATGAACACCAACTTGTTCTTGGTGCTGCCTTGGAAGTTGCGCTCAGCCACCCTGAACCCGGTGCCGTCCTGGTTCATGGTCACCTCGACGGCGCTGTTGTACTTCTTGTAGAGATAGTCCCCGGTTTGCCTGAAGTCGGACATGGCCATCCAGCAGGTTCTCAGGGAACAGGAGCCACTCACCCCGTGACACTTGCACTCTCGTTTCATGAAGCGCTTCACGGCCTGGAGCAGAGGAGTGAGGTGAGGAGGTGTTAAGCCAGAGACGAGGCTCTCGGCGTGACTGTAGGTGTCAACGCTGTTGTTAGTTAAACGCCTTTCGCTCTGTTACACCGTGTCTTCTTCAATTTGTCTTCTTTGGAGGTATTTGAAGAATGTAGGTCTTCAAAGCACCGAAACTGAAACGCCTGTTAGCAGCTCAGCACCGCAGTTTCGAAGAACGACGCAGGTTCTGTTTGGTAAAGTTATTTGTTACTTCTAATTCCGCACCGCCAACATTTTGGAAAAATTTTGGTATAAGTTTAGGCTTGTAAATATTTATTTTTTATCTAAATGAGCTGTGATGCTGCCATCTAGTGACATTCACCTTAATATACAGCTGTTTGTCCCGGTAACTTGTTTTTAATGTTAATGAAATTATGAGGCTGATAATATTGATCAGGCAATATAGCAATTTGAGTTAAGATTTGTACAAATTATTGTATTCATTGTGCATTACTGTGTCTTTAAAGACGTTTGTTTAATGTCAGAGAAGTGACCTGTTTGCGGAAAAACTAGAAAAGAACACAAGGTTTTGTTCGGAATCTTTTTGTAGCGTGTGTTCAACGTTAACTTCGTGCCTAATTCCACTATACCAAACTTTTCTAAATTCGTAACAGAGACAACCAATACTGATAAAGACCTGGTAATATTTATTTATTTCTCCCTAATGAGCTGCAATGCTGCCATCTAGTGGCTTTCACTTAAATATACAACTGTTTATCCTAGTAACAGTTTTTAATGTTAACGAAAAGATACAGATATCTGTAAGAATTGGCAGAATATCATCCTAATATCAGGCTCTATTGGTTGTTCGATTTTATCGGACAGCTCTGGAAATTTGAGATGCTTTTTACGTTTGGTTACTACCACAAAGAAAGTGTAACAAGAAGTTACGTGTTTGCAGAAGATCTAGAAAAAAAAATTCCGTTCCTCTGGCCCCTTCTACTCGTCAATGTGAATATGTCCACTCACCATCCGACCACATCGGTTGTTGTGGAGGTTCATCAGTGCGCGGGCATCCTTCACCATACTCTCCCGGGCATCGACGAAGGCTTTGGCAAAGTTTATCCCATACTTGATGTTGTCACTGCAGCCGCCCCAGTCGTACGTCCCCCTGTCGTCTCTCTCCTGCCCGCGCTTGTGGCTGTAGCAAGTGCAAATCTTCAGTTCCCCCAGACTGCAGGCCGTGGTGATGGCGTGGACCACTCCTGCCGAGGACATGGCATAGACAAACGCTGCCTCTCGACTGCCTGCATAGATGTAAAAATAAGAAGCAATCAAATTTCGTGAAGAAGGTATACTACTGACCCGAGAATTCTAAAGACGATTGGCGAGGTTAAAGGTCTTCAAGAAACGCACTCTATCCGGTTGCTCCCTACGAAACTATTTTTGGAGTATGCCATCTATCTGTCTGTCTATCTATCTAGAGTTTCACTAATAAAATGGACGGCCAAGTCCAGTTTAGGGGAACATCAACCTCAGTTGCCATAAAGTACTAAAGCACAAAACACCACGTTTTCTTTTGCGCAAGCCAAAGATCTATGTGTAGCTTCAAAAAAACAAGAAGTCCTCCTTCCTTCAGTTTTCTACTGGGGGCATCAGCACAGAAACCTGACCATTTATGGTGGACAGTCCAGGAAAAGTGCTAACAACACATCGGCTGTAACATGGGTCCACTCCAACTCTTCTATCTCCTTTTAATTTGCACAGATGGCAGCTTTCTCTGTCACCAGGCTTTGTTTTCATTTCAGACAAGGGGAGATTTCGGAGGTTATTCGGTTTGACATTCCCGCCCACCTCCTGTCCTCATTCCTGCTCACGCAACCAAGCAGAACACAGGCGATGTGTCAGGGAGTAAAACGCAGTCTGGCAGCCAGAAACGTCCAGCCAAATATTTACATCTTCTATTACTGTTTATACATCACCAGCGCGGATCTCTCGATCTGCTACTTGTTTTTGGAGAACGTCCACTTTCCCCATCCACCGGCACTCCAGAGAAAGTGAACAAACAGCTACGCCGCTTGCTCTTTGTGTTTGGATTCTGAGGCAGAGGTAATTCTTTGGAGGACACCTATTAATTCTGCGCTTATCTGATAAGAACCCGGACGTTTACGAGGATGATTAACTCCAGTGTCATCGGCATAAACAAGCGCTGTCACGCACTCGCTCGGAGCCCCCCAGAGATCCAGATCTCAGACTCACTTCGCAGCATCACTTTGCCAAACACTGTGTGGTCTCGGTCCATGGTGCTGCAGTTCCAGCGATGGTGCCTGAACTGGTGCTGACACTCTGTGATCCACTCCTTGGCTCCTTTGCCGATGACCTGCATCAGGTCTGGATGTTGTTGGCACAGCTGCCGTTGGTCGTAGACTAGGCCGGGAATGTTGTTGCAGATCACTCGAGTCCCGAGAGCTCCGATGTACCTGTAGAAGGAAGAAACATTTGTCAAAACAGTACACTGGCAGAGTCGTCCCAATACTGTCCGTACAGTAGCTAGGCAACCAAGTGAAAAATGGTTCCTGGAGATCATAATTTTAACCATTCACTATAATTACAGAAGTCAATAGTTGTTTTCCAGGTTTTTTTCCAGGTTCCCTGGTTTTTTCAGACTGAAACGGATATTTTTTTTCTGTTTTGGGTATCTCTAACGGTAAAAAATCCAAGATATGAGCAACTCAAGTTACAAACTCAAGTCTTGGAACAGATCGTGCTCGTATCTTGAGGGTTGCATTGGTACAATGGAGCTCCTACAGTAAAGTAGAGAGGCCATCAGGTAAAAATGGCAGCAGCCAGTATAGTATAAAACATGGAACCTCGAGATACAAGCACCTCAACATACATGTTTTTGGAAATGTGACTAAACTGTAGATAAAAATCCTCCACTCGTCCACTTGATGTGTTCATCAACTTCCGTACGCATCTCCTGCAGGTCTTACGTATTGTGTTTTCTTTATTTGTCAAATTTTCTCTCTACTTTGTGCGTTATTCTTCATAATGGAGAAGAGTCCTGAGAAAGTGAGCGGTAAAGACGATCGTGGGACTCATAATTACAGTACAACTATATATTTTATATTACACAAATCAACGGTTGTTTTCTGTGTTTTTTTTCCCATGTTCCCAGATTCTAGAGAACTGAAATGGATTAATAATATTTTTTGTTTATTTCCAAAGGGAAAAATGATTCAAGATATGAGCACCTCAAGTTACAAACTTGGTTGTATCTCAAGGGTTCCACTGGTACAGTAGAGCTATAACAGTAAAGTATAGAGGTAATCAAGTAAAAATGGCCACTAAGTATAAAACATGGAACTTTGAGATACAAGCATCTCAACATACAAGTTTTTGGAGAGGTCCTAGATACAAGGTTAATCTTTTCCATTTGAAGATGGGAGTGTAGATTTATATTATTGTAATATATACTAAAATTATTACTGTCATGATTTGCACAGTACATACGGTGTTGTAGGTCATTTACAATGCTGCCACCCTCTGTTCATGTCTAGTATAATTTAAAAAAATACAAAAATTCAAGGGCTGAGCTACTGAATTATTGTCTGGCATCATCAACAGTAGCAGTGGAGTGAGCCCCTCTCCACAGCCCCACAGATGAAGCATCCTCACCCTCCTGTGTCCTTTCCTCTTCCTACACGCTCCACTCTCCATCCTCTCCGGATATCGTTATAGTCCCTAATCACAGCCACATTTGTGTCGCCTGCCGCTGAGACAGAGACAGATGTGGGAGGCAGTTTCCACTCCCGTTATGGCTGTTCCAGTCCCATTGTAACTGCAAGTATCTGCCCGAGCGGTGAAGCAGAGCAGAAGCGCTGCGTGTGTTTATTGTGTTTAGTGCCAAAGAACCTCAGACTGTCTTTAAGAGGAGATACAGAGGAGCAGAGCAGCGTGACACGGTGCACTAATCTACATTATCACTGCGGCTAAAAGTAGAACCTCACATACAAACCTACCAGGGAAGGATAAATATTATAACACATTAAAGGTTAGCTTGGTTGAAGTTGAGTTTTTCCTCATAAAATCAGGGATTTCATTCACTTCCACAGTGATAATATTCTAAAGCAGTGGTCCCCAACCACTGGGGCATGGACCGGTACCAGTCTGTGGGTAAATTGGTGCCGGGCCACAGAGAAATAATGTTTCCTTTTGCCCCCATCCTGCTATTACTTCCACTTGATCCATACCCATATCAACAAAAGAACTGACCAATAGAATGGCTAGGATTCCATCATTAATAATGCAACTATTTTTGATTAGGAAATATTTTCTCAGTGAAGACAACAACAATAAACAGAGGCATTGATACAAGATTCTAACCTTGTATACCGGTCTGGTAGCAGAAAATTATAGGCTGTGTGCACTTGAGAAATCCTTGTTGTGCTCATGCACAGTTAATTCGGGTAGGAAGATTTTATAGGTAGGAAAATATTTCAGAGCACCGGAAATTTGATTTTACTAAAGGGTATTTATCTGACACAACTTAACGACCGGTTTGTAAAAAAAAGTACCAGACATTTAACCGGTCTATGGCACAAAAGCACGGTTGGGGCACACTGGTCTAATGGGTTCAAAATGGGTCAAAAACATCATCATAAGTTGAATCAATCAAACAAGCAAGTCAAAAGTTGCTGTTATATTCCAGCAATTGCCGTAAAATTATTTCGTAAAAACGAATAATTGTAAAATAAGTCTGTAAAAAAGTAAATCGTCAAAATGTCGCAGTGTAGTAACTGGAAACCCAGTGGTTGAGGAGCTGACTTGGGTCCACAGGGCTTCAGGTTTGAATCCACCAGCTGCCAGGTTGCCACTGAGCTGCTCTGATC
>JAFBJS010003216.1:92936-117823 GCA_016785265.1 Paraplagusia blochii | reverse complement strand
AATAAACTCAAAACACAAAACTCAGTCATTGATACAAGATTCTAGGGTAGGACGATTTTATAGGTAGGAAAATACTTCAGAAAACCGGAAATTAACTAAATTAAGGCGTATTTATCTGACACAACTTAACGACCGGTTTGTAAAAAAAAGTACCAGACATTTAACCGGTCTATGGCACAAAAGCACGGTTGGGGGACACTGGTCTAATGGGTTCAAAATGGGTCAAAAACATCATCATAAGTTGAATCAATCAAACAAGCAAGTAAAAATTGCTGTTATATTCCAGCAATTGCCGTAAAATTATTTCGTAAAAACGAATAATTGTAAAATAAGTCTGTAAAAAAGTCAATCGTCAAAATGTTGCAGTGTAGTAACTGGAAACCCAGTGGTTGAGGAGCTGACTTGGGTCCACAGGGCTTCAGGTTTGAATCCACCAGCTGCCAGGTTGCCACTGAGCTGCTCTGATCATAGCATCGTCCCGACCCACAGAACTTCTTGTGGGCTCACCACCCATAGGAAGGCTCACAGTATGGTGCAGTGTGATTTGGGTGGTGCAAGGAACCCCTCTGATGTTTTGGACCGTCTTCCAAAACACAGTCAAAAAAAAATCCGCATTAATCTCCAAATATGTCCAAAATGGTCCAAATAAGGACGACGTTGGTCTCGAGGTCTAGGACAGCTCACACAAGTGTGTTATAGATTGCAAAAAAAGTTAATTCCTGAAAACTTTTATAAATGATTGAAGTTTTTTTTAAATCATTTTTATTCGTCCTGGGACTTTATGTCCATGGAGCTGGATGTTTGTCTTCACCCTCTGGGTGTTTAAAGCCCGGAGAGAACTCATCAAGAGGGATTTATTCACGCTCCATCGCCTGCACCTGCCACTAATACAGGGGAAGATGGATGGATGGATAGGGGAGACCAGCAGTCCCCACACCTCAACACCATTAATCTTCATGAACACAGACACACGTCACTGTGCTGAACCACGGTGACGGCTGTGTTTGAGGAAAGATCGGCCTCGCGATGGAAAAGGGGAATTGATCGTTGTCTCAATCGGGATTAAAACATATTTTCACTTCTTGTTTTGTCATTTTAGTGAAATCCAATTAATGGTTTGGTGAAAGCAAAACTTTCAAGACTTCAAAAATTATTAAAAAAAGGCTCAGATTTAACTCCAACCTGGCAACTTTACTCTGTACGTCAATGTCTCTGAAATCAAATGTTTTATCTTGTAAATGTAGGTTTAATATTTTGAATTTTTAAATATTTTTTAGTCATAGCAACATAATAAAGAGACATGAAATGTTGTGTGTGAATGGAATTTTATGTTTATGTTTAAAAATCATATGATAAATATATTGATATTTATATGTTTTTTGTTCTGTTTGTATTGTCTGTTGAAAACATCCAGCTTAAGGTAAACTGACGCAGATAAATAAGTAATTATATATCTTAGGTTATTTTTTTACTAATATTTTTTTAAATATATGTGTGTACTTTTTTGAAGACATCCTTCCAGGATTTAAAAAAAAAAAAATCAATTTACTGACTGTAATTTTCTTTTCTTTTTTTTTTTTTGTCATTGTGATCAACATCTCTGCAGGTAACAAAGTTTTACAACAGCATTGAACTCATCACCAAAGTGAACAGTGGGCAGCACTGAGCCTCAGTGATGACCTGGCAGTTGGAGGATTCGAACCTAGAACCTGAGTTCGGTTCCTTAACCACGAGGTCACTGTTGTCCGTCTGACTGTTGATTATTCTGTCTCTCTGTCTCTGTCTGTATATATATATTTGTGTGTCTATCTTGTCTGTCTGTTTAGCTACCCGTCTGTCTGTCTGTCTGTCTGTCTGTCTCTCTGTCTCTTATTTCGTGAGAACTTTCCACCTTGACTAATATATTTTCTACCCTCAGTCTTTTGTCTGCCAGTCTGTCTGTCTTTTTGTCTAAACTTATCTCTGTCTGTCTGTCTTGTGTGTTTGTCTGTCTGATTTTTTGTCTAAACTTTAGTCTGTCTGTCTTGTCTGTGTCTGTCTGTCTGTCTGTCTGTCTCTTATTTCGTGTGAACTTTCCACCTGAACTCAAATATTTTCTACCCTCAGAGTTTTTGACTGCCTGTCTGTCTGTCTTTTTATCTAAACTTCTGTCTGCCTGTCTTTGTGTGTGTCTCTGCCTGTCTGTCTGTCTGTCCATCTGCCTGTCTGTCTGTCTGTCTGTGGTGTCCAGCCTTCACTCACCACCAGGATGAGTCCACTCTCGGTGTGAAGATGAGCAGCAGCAGAATAAAAGTGAAGTAGATTTTACGCAGCGGTTTGGAGAGCGGCCGTGTTTTGGTGCCGTGTCTTGTCCCCATGGTCCTGCTCCTGTCCGCTGCTCCTGGACTCCTCCTCCTCGGACCCAACGCGGCTCCTCCGTTCATCTGTGGGAGACCGAACCTTCAGTGTGTGGAGAAGCTCCTCCGTCCATTACGGTGGGGGGGCATCGACCCCGACTCTTTCCCACGTCACTCCATCACCGCTGCCGCGTTACTGCTCCTCCATCCCAGGCTCAGGGAAGACAGAAGACAGACACAAAATTGAATGTTGGGGCCAAAAAAAAAATGTCTTCACCTCCTGTGACCGACCGGGAGACAGGAGACGTCAGAAAACGTCATCAAAGTTGTCACGGGGTCGAATCCCAGCAGTTTGACCAGGATGGAGCGGACACCGTGCGCACCTTCTCTCCAGCCGCGGCGACAATGATGCGCTCTCTGCGCTGCGCTGTGGAGCGCGTCAGCTGTGGCCGGACCTCCCCCCGACCTCCTCCCCCTCCTCCCCCCCGGTGTCACAGAATTACAACAACGGTATGTGGCTACAGAAGGCAGCGCATGAGGTGTGTATATATATTTAGGTAATCCTGGTGAGGGACCTGTCTGTCTCTCCGGCTGTCTGTCTTCCTGTCAGCCACAAATCAATGCATTCACCGCCTTGGAAGACAGCGTGTCCCTTATTGAGGTGTTTCCACAGTGAATCATCCTTCTCCATCTCCCCCTGTCCTCTCCATCTTCTACTCTGACTCCAACTACCTCCATGTCCTCCATCACTGCATCCATCAATCTCCTCTTTGTCTCCTACCTGGTAGCTCCATCTCTAGGATCATTCTTCTACCAATGTATCCACTGTCCCTCCTCTGAACATGTCCAAACCATCTCAACCTGCTTCTCCAGCTTTGTCTCCAAACCTTTCTGTCTGTGTTGTCCCTCTAATCACCTCATTCCTGATCCTGTCCATCCTTGTCTCTCCTAAAGAGAATCTCAGCATCTTTAACTCCTCCACCATGGATGTTTAGAAAACCCCAAAGAAGTCCATCCTTTGACAAATTTAAATGGGAATTTTTTTAAAAAAGAATTATTTCTATCCTTGTCAATGTCTTTGCTATGTTTTCTGTCCGTTTTACAACATATAGATGTATAAAAAAGTCAGAAGTGTTATGGAAAAACACAAAAAATGTCTGTTTACCTCAATTTTTTTACATTTTTTATTTTATTTTAGTTGTTGTTGTCTATAAATATTATTTAAAATGAATGTTACCTTGGGTATAATGGTGAAATTGTTTGTCAAATGTTTACTATTCATCTTCATCCTCTCAGTCCATCTCTGTCTCCACCACTGACACCCAAATCACACTCCACCTCACTGTGATCATTCCTTTTATTATAAAATATATGAGTGCATTCTGTACATGTGGTTCTTCTAGGTAACTTAGAGGATCATATCGGTGGTAGACATGGGTCCACGGGCAGCTGTCCTCTGAGACATTCTGACGTAGAAACGCAGACCAAAACCTGGATCCTCCTGACATTCGATCCCGTCTTTCTTTATCCCAGGACGAGATATGGAAGCTCGGAATGACAACTCTGTAACAAATTGCTTCACAGAGAGCAGGTGACGGCGGAGACAGAAGCCGTTGTCGTCTTGTCTTCCCTCCGTCTTCCCTTTGAACCTGCTCCAGCTGTGCACGTCAGGAGACTCAGTGTGGGGGGGGACAGACGGGGGGACGGGGAGGGTAAGTTTCTATTCCCGGCCTGTCTCATGGTCTGGGCTAAATTTAGATCAGAGAAAAACAATGACAAAGGGACAAAAAAGGGGAAAAAAAAGATCAGCTCAGATGTCAGTCATGGCTGACGTTGCAGTTGAAGTGCAGAGTTATCAGTGAGTATCAGTAGGTGGGGCAGTTGCTCGGGGCCCCAGCCACTAGGGGGCTCTGGGCCAAATAAGTTTTCTTTTGCTGCGTGCACTAATAGCGTTGGGGCCCCAGCAATATCTTGTAAACCCTAGCTACACCTCTGAGAATTGAAGACAACAGCATATATTTTATGAGTTGTCATAACACTAGGTGGCAGCACAACAGCCCAGAGTTGTGAGCTGCCGTTAGGTTTGCTCAGCATAGCTAGGCCTTGTTGTAGCTAAAAAAAAAATGAAATAAAACGAAATAAAAAGTTCAATTTTTGCATAGCTCCCCCTACAGGACCTAAGGGCTACATGCTCCTTGTGCACGTTCTATCTTAAGTGCAAAGATTCTCAGAGAAAGTGTCAATAAGTAACAGTTGAATGATTGACAGCTGTTACAGTGTGTCCCTGCTGACATCAGAGGACAATACAGTGGGAGAAAAAGTCCCGACGTCTCAACGCGGCCCCTCACAGCTCATCAACCTCAGCCTGTATTTACGGAGGTCAATAAAGAGTGAGCTCCAGTCGAAAGAGGTGGAGGAGGTGGAGGAGGAGGAGACATGCCTGACTGTGCTGGATTTGGGACGCGGCCCTGCTGTCCTGCACTGGAATGTTAATTAGGTGAGGTGAGACGAGGGGAGGTGACCCGTCCACATGGCCTGGAGACTCTTTCTCAACAAACCAGGTGGAATCAAGTCCGCGTGGGCGAAGGACATGTAAACTGAGAGCTGAGATGTGGGAGATGTTCCAACAGTCCAACCCAAACTGTGATCTTCAGGCAACAGCTTTGGTTCATAACATGATAAATTGTTTAGCGACTGTCAGCTGATCATGTCCTGACCAATCAAATCACTTCTTTTAGTCTACAGTATATACACACTTCATAAGTTCTGGAGCCGAATCCGTTGTAATGGTAAAATATTAAACAGTGACCTCTAGCGGACACTTTGTGCAGTCACAAATTTAAAAAGTTTTCAGTTCAGGTACAATGACCTCAAATCATAGATTTTTTTTTTTTGTTCTTGCCCAAAAATAATTAAAAATATTATGTTTTTAATGTTTAGAATTTATTATTTATTCCCTTTTTTTCCTTCCTGAAACAAAATGAAGTGAAACAAAACAAAGATACTTTTTGAGAATGCATTGTATTTAGTATGCCATTAAAAGAAGATACATTAATTATTTGCAAATTTGCAAAAAGAAATATAAAAAGCATAAGGTTTGTGAAGTTACTGGATAAAATCTGCATGAACAAATAATCAAAATTGATTGTTTTCTACAAATAACATAGAAAACGCAGGTTTACATGTAGATATTGCACAAATATTTCCTAGAAACTGCTCTTAGTCTAAGAATTCATGCATCAGGGGATGAAAACCTGCGTGTTTCCTACGGTAAATGATTGTAATGAGCTAAGCTGAAACATTTCATGGTTTCTGTTACTAGAAAATGAGTTTTTTTTGTAACGTAAAAAGAAACAAAAAACAGATTTAATAAATGAGAAGTTAACTGATTATTAACATTTATATTATATTAGTGATGATGAACGAGCAGAGACTGGTTTTAGTTATAAAGTTATATGTATATACACACACACACAATACTGTAATATACACTGTGGATCCGTACATGGAACTGTACCTTACGGTGACTGGGCATCGAACCTTGGCCCAAAGATCATTTACAACCACTATATTTTCTCTACTCACTGGTCTTGACTGGAATGTTCTGTCGACGCTGTAAAAGTTTCAGATGCAGTTTCTCGTCAGCACCGATCATAAAAGCAAAGCCTTCAGACTTTTACGCAGGTCCAATAAATACCAACAGCATCACAGAGTGAGGGTGGAGACCAGGTGAAGGGCGCGAGATTGATTCTGATTCTGTTAATTAGACGACACCACCATGTCCAGTTCCTTCACCCCCTCCTGACCGGAGATGAGACCACAGCTGCCCGCGAGGGGGCCGTCGGAGAAGTGACCCACAGACCTGGGCACTGCAGCTGGGGACGGCGGAGCCTGGGCCAGACCGGGCTTCTTCGGAGGAATGGGTGGAGGATTCCCCCTGTCAGCTCTGGAAATGACCGGCGATCTCATACCCGGGTTAACCGCTGCTGCCGCCCGTCCGACAACCGGGGACAAGGGCGCCGCCAGGCTGCGGTAGTCGGTACCGAAGGGTGAATTGTTTGGCGCGTTGAGTTTGGGCGCAGCGTTCTGTTGGACTGTGGTGAAGCGGGACAGAACCTGAGTGACGGTGCTACGGGCCAACTGCTTGACGGGACTGGTTTCAGGAGGGGAGACCAGGGTGGTGGTGGTGGGGATGTTGGTGGGGGTAGGGTTAAGAGAGGTGGGGATGGTGGTGGTGGTAGATGAACAGGAGGGTTCCTTTGGGGAAAGAGGAGGAGCAGTTTGAGTGAACACAGACGGAGGTTCCTGATCAACCGTTCCCTGGAACTTATGGCGAGCGGCGTGGAATCTTTGGTTGATCCCGGCCTGGTAGGTGGACTGGTAGTTCCCAGGACTGAGGACGTTTCCTGCTACGCATTTATTAAGAACAGGCGAGACGCAGGAAGGGTGAGTGGGTGGTATTGAAGGTGGAGACTCTGGTAAAATCTGGGACTGACAGACGGGAGGACTCTCAACCCCGTTCTGCAGACACGAGGGGGGATCGAGGTGCCCGTTGATTTCCACTGGACAATGGTGTCCATTGACTTTTGGTGGTTCGGGAGGTTGGAACTCATCCTCCTCAACATCATCCACCTTGATGGGGTCTGTAGTTGAATGCCCTGGACTTTGACTTCCGATCAAGTTCAGTTCCTCCATGTCTCTCCTCAACTCCCCAACCTGATCAGACCAACAAAAAATAAGAATAAAAAAAATTAGTCCATTCTTTTTTCTTCAATTTTTTTCATTAAAACACCTGGTTCCACTAAATGTACATTTGTTTGGACAGATATAATAATAATTAACACAAATACAGGCTAAAATTTTAACTTAAGAGAGGATATATAGACATTTTACTGCCAAAAATATTGCTTTTAGGCAAGATAAGAAATTCAAAAAACCAAAGATGTTTTTATATTTTATACATGACTGTGTATTCTATAAATTCTGAAAACAAAAGAATAAAAATGGCCATAATTCCAAACCTGCTGTTTCAGTAAATGACACTGAGCCTCCTCTTTTTTTAGACGTGAGCGGAGTTGCTCTCGCTCCGTGTCGAACTCGGCGAGCTGCTCCTCGACTCTGGCCTCCATCCTCAGGGTTCGCTTCCTCTCATCCTCCAGCTCCTTCCTTAACACCTGACTGGTCTCTTTTTCCTACGTGAATTGAGTAAAAAAAAACGTCAAAAACCGGACTTGGGTTTATATTTGTAGGAAAAAAAAAACAACACTCACCTTTTCCAGTTTGCGATTTAGTTCCGTCACCCGATGTCCGTCCTCCAGAGCCCTGGTACTGGCCCATTTACACTCTTTGGCCAAGGCACAGGAGAGCTGCTTGTGCTGAGACCGTTCTTCTTCTAACTGGTCGCTGATCCGTCGCTGGTCCTTTTCCAAACGACGGACTTGGCTTCGCTCAAACTCCAGCTAAACCAACAGAGAGAAACCTCATTAAAATATAAACAAACAATGTGTTTTAAAAATCTATTTCAACACAGGCTACAGTTTATATTTGAAAGTCTGCTGTGAACCTGTTGCTGCAAGCGCTCTCTCTCCTTCTCCAGGACGTAGGTGACGTCGTCTCCCTCCGCTGTGTCTGCAGCGTGTCTCCTCTTTTCCTCCTCCAGGTCTGCAATGACCTGAAACGAACACAGGGTGGAGACAGAGAGTGGGATAAAGTCACAGCAGCCTGGCAGCTCGAATCTTCTGACAAGTTAGATGAGCTCAACCATCAATTACCATGAAGTTGTGATGTTCCTGCTACTGGATCATTGCTGTTTGTTTGTTTTTTTTACATTTATATATTTATTTCCTGTGTTTTTATTACATGTACAGTTAGAAAGTGTCTCCTCTAATTTACCAAAACCACTCTCACAAAACTCACCCTTCGGTGCCTGCTCTCAGCTGCAGCCAGCTGGGCCAACATCTTTTCCCTCATCCTCTTGCAGTGGTTCACCACCAGCTTCAGAACCACCAGAGGATTGGAGGCCGTGGACAAACAGTTGGCATCTTTGCTCTGCCCTCCCACAACCTCGCCGTCTCTCTGCAGGGCCAGGAAGGGATCGCTGAGGTTGTACCGCCCATAACGCTCCTGGACAAACAGATCTTTACGCTGGGCCTTGAAGGATTGAGGGAAAAGAACAGAAGGGTAAAGGTTTCTGAGAAGATCATCACACACGAGTCTCAGTCATTTCTCATACAAGAGCTGTGCAGCACTTGATGTACGTGTTTCCCACTGGACTATTTAAGGATGAGAATATCATTCACCCAAGAAAGATAAATACCGACGATTCAGTGACAAACATCTCTACGGTTCTGTAGGCAACAGGTTGGAGGAACAGATGGAGTCTCTGCTCATCCTTAACAAAAAGCTGGCAAAGACAAACCTGTTGAGTTAAGGCCAAGAATGACTGACAGCCGCACAACACGTATGGGTTCAGAACAGAGCAGAACAGAACAGAACAGTGGTGCAGAACAGAGATCTTTTTATTTTCTTCTAAAAGAGGCGACAGTTTGTAACAAAGCACATTCTTTCTCTATCACACAATGAAAAAAAAAAAAAACCTTTTTTTTTAAATGTAATAAAATGAAGTAAATGTGGAATTTAACACTTCATTCAACCTTGTTAATTTTTTTTTTTAACTAAAGTGTAGTTGAAGTTGAAGTGTAACCTGATCTCAGACAAGTTTTATTGAAAATTCTGCCAAAGTTCCGAAACTTTCCACTTGTGGAAGTGGAAGTGTTACTTGCCGTCCACACTGAATGCCATTTTTTTTTAAAAAGGCAATCAACATATGAAAAAAGGAAATCAAGAAATTAAATTACATTAATACGCATAGAATCAGCAAGTACTTTATTGGTAAATGTGCAAATGTAGAATGTGCAACAGAGATGTAAATGTTATTGTTCATTCAGGAGTCTGACGGCAGAAGAAAAGAAAAAGTTCTTGAGCCGTGATGTTTCATATTTCAGACTCCTGTATCTCCGTCCTGAACGGAGGAGAGTGAACGGTCCATGATGGTGGTGGGTGGGATCTTCTCTTGCCAAACTTCATTTAAAAGAAAGAATTGCATAGGTTGTCACTGGTTTTAAGTTAAAGTGCCACAAAGATGGAAGGAGCAGAGGTTCATTCTAAGCTAAATTGGCTGAAGGCAGATGAAAAGGCATGATGTGGTGACACACACAAACACACACACTTAAATAAAATAAAATAAAAAATGCTGCCAAGGGTGAGTGCTTTGGTTGAGGCTCAGCTGGATATACGTGGGATCTCAAAACATTTTGTAAACATGGAATGTTGTCCTTGTCTTTGGTGCAAGGTTTTATTTGTGTCAAAATATTTCTCTGCGTCGTTGAAAGAAATTATTTTAAGGCTTTTTCAAGTGGATTCCATTTAAGTTGATGATTGATTTTGGTTTTTTTTTCTGAGAAGGCCTTACAGGTGCTGAGAGCTTCCCAGAATTGGACACAGGGGGCAGTCAAGAGCAGAAAGATGGAGGGTTTGTTGAACTGAGATAAATGACGTGTGAAAGCCCATGTATAAAACCTAAGATGCTTAACTTTCAATAGCTTTTATATATAGTTTCTAATGGTTTCTCCTGAGGAAATGCAGGATCTGCAGGAAGGTTGGCGAGTTGCATTAAAAAGCTCAACGTACCATATCCGACCCCCGGGCCTTCGTTTGCCCATGCCTGCTCTAATGTAGAATTTAGTAGAATTTTTATTTTTGCGACTACAAAAAAAAGAAGGAAAAATAACGACAAAATGCAAAGTGGATTTTCTTTCTACTTTCTTGTAATTGAAAGAAAGAAAACAGTAGTTCCTCGGTGTAGCGTTGAGCACATCAGACATGGAAGCAAAGGGTCCTGGGTTTGATTCCCTGAAGGTTGTTTAATGTAAATTGCTCTGGACCAAAAACATCTGCTCAATGTGAATTCTCTACCAACCAAGGTCAGCCAATCTGCTTTCAGTATACTGCACAGTTCAGGTTCATTTCCATATCTGAATCCTCTTTGAACTTCCAAGTATGAAATATTTCTTTTCTTCACCGAGCAGAAACGACTGGATGACTCGAGGTCGACGTGAGCCAAAGAGGAATGTTGCCAGAGACTAACTTTCTTTTTAAAGCTGCAGCGTGAGCAGCTGCACAAATGAGTCACACGGTGGGAAAAGGCAGCACAGTTGTGTTGCCACCGAAGTCATGACAAATCTCTCACAAGTTTCACCATTATTTTAATTACAAAACAGTGATGTGTCATTGATTGAATTAAACTTTTAAATGATCCACGTGAATAAGCAGAATCTCTGTATGAATTCTTCTTACGCAGCTTTTAACAGTGTATACTTTACCTGAAAGTCTAAACTGAGGGTTTATTTGGCCCATATTAAACTCTATTTAACGGTACATCACTGGAAAAAAAAAATTGGCTACCAAATAATGTTAAGTGCTTGGATACAAATTATGAAAAGTCAAAATCCAACCACAACATAGAACTTCTCCTCTAGACATGGGAAAACTATGGCTCGTGGGCCAGATGCGGCCTGTTGGCTTTTTAACAGGACCCAGTAGACAAAACTGTGTAATCATTATGTTTTTTTCCCAGTTAAATGACATAAACTGGCTTAAAGCATTTGTATGCTCTCCAGACATGAATTCACACGTATGCTCCATCTCTTTCTTTGTCAGATTTTAGGATCTTTTGTGGCGCAGGAGTGAAAAAATGTGTACACGCCTCTAAAATCCACCACAAAAAAACCCACAGATGTGTTTATTTGCCCTGAAGTCTGTTTTTCTACATCATATTTTGTGTAAACAAGCTCTAAGACAGACTGAAAATGGCAACACAACACTTTTTTTTTTTTTAAATTCGTCCCCAATCCAAGTTTCATGACAATAATAACCACATACACGCAGGTCTTATGTGAACCATGAATGTCAAAAATGTTCTACTGCCGATTCATTAGCTGCTATCACGTTTGTTGAAAGCTCTAACCTGCTGCTGGGCAGAGGGAAATCCATAAATGTTGAAGAATGTGAAATTGTTTTAATAAAACAGAGCAAACTGTTGAACTGAGTGGCTGTTGAACAACGTCAGCCTACACAGAAGTGAAGAAACTGAGATTTCGCAGAACGTTGTTATTGCCGTCCATGGAGAGACTGAGTGTTAGCCCGGCTTTAGACAAAGTAATGAGTTGATGTTTTTATGATAGCAATTTACTGTAATGTGAAGGCAGGACTATAACATTTTATTCACTGGCGGCTTAACGGAGAAAGGTATGAGAGCTGAAGAGATCGGTTTTCAACGCACACTGTCTGCAGTTAATTTCCTCCAGGTCTTATTTAAGGCGGCGGCTGCAGATCCGCTGCAGCACTAAGTCATTCCTTGACTCCTGAATGGGTTAATAGTTTAAAAGAAGCACGGCCACATTCCCCTTCGAGCTGGAGTTTCGGCCGGTGTTTATTTGTTCGCTCCTAGTCTTGCTCATATTGAGTCATCAGACACCCGGCATGCTGTAATTCTCTTTGCCTTAGATGGCCAGATCCCAGGAGGGAGGAAGGAATGCTGTCTAGACACAACACACGGACATTCATCGGCAGCCACTCACTAACGGCTGATCCTCAGTCTTTGGACTGGAGATGAGGAAGTGAATTTAACACCAAAGGTTCATCAGTTGCTCAGCTGCATATTTATATGCTGGAGATAAAGTATGCAAGGATGTTGTTATTTTTCAATGTAGTTTTAACCACTGTTTGCTGGTTGTGATAAGTCATTGAACTGCAAAACGTTTCTGGGCAAAAAGTTCTAAAGTTCCTTAATAAAAATAATCCCTTCCAGAGTAAATACATCTGGTATTTGTCACATGTTCCTCCCAGAAAAAAAAAACGTCTTCTATTCTAGTCCCAAACCTTGACGGAGCAGCATTTGTTCTAAGTTGTTTTTACCAAATTCACAGGTATTGGTATCTACTGCTGAGATTCTGGTATTGTGTTTTCAATCAAAGATCAAATTAGAAGATCTCCAAAATACTCAAGACAATGAACTGCAGTGTATCACAACAGGACACCTGTAGTTGACAAACCACAAGATCGAACATTACCTTTAAATCATGTCATTACATCACAGAGACTGACCCTTTCATTGTAAACTGGTTCCCAACCACTGGCCCGGGGGCCGGTACTGGTCCGGGGGTGACTTGGTGCTGGGCCGCAGAGAAATAATGTTTCCTTTTGACCTCATCTGTCTATTAGTTCCACTTGATCCATACCCATATCAACAAAAGAACTGACCAATAGAATGGCTAGGATTCCATCATCAACAATGCAACTGTATTTGATTAGGAAACAGTTTCTCAGTGAAGACAACAACAATAAACACAAAATGACGCAGAGTTTTTATACCAGTCTGGTAGGAGAAAATTATAGGCTGTGTGCACTTAAGAAATCCTTGTTGTACTCATGCACAGTTAATTCGGGTAGGAAGATTTTATAGGTAGGAAAATATTTCAGAACACAGACAATTCAATTTTATTAATGGTATTAATCTGCCACAACTTAAATAGTACGAGACATTTAACTGGTCTGTGGTGCAAAAAAGGTCAGAGATCACTGCTGTATTTAACAGAAAATAGTGCATTCTTTTCATTTCTCTGGGCTTCTCTACACAAAACAAAAACATTCTCACAAAAGCATCAGAAAGACATGCGTCTTTCAAGTGTAGTATAAAGGCTGTTTTATGTTGAGATCACAAACTTCTATTCTACTTATCTTGGGTTCATTTTCCTGTTGTGGAGTTCCTATCACCTCCATTTTGAAGCTTCAAATATTGTTTCTCTATATATTTCTGAGCCAAAGTCATTTAAAAGTAAACGTGTTTCCAAATCGCACCTGAAACCACTGCTCTGAACTGTCAACGTTTTCTCCATCACGGGCCATTTTGGCCTGGAATCTGAACAAAGAAACTCAACGGGTTGAACGGCAACAAAGAGTTATAAAAGATCAATCGGTGAAAAGCCACTTCTGTTGCATCTGTCAACAGCGATCAACATTTAAAGCCTCCCGTGTAAACACCGGCAAACGACTCCACCTCAGAGTCATTTCACAATCCCGTTCATTTTGTGTGCTTATAAATACCTTCAGGGCATCAATAACCAGGTCTCGTGCCTCCAGCTCCCCCTCCAGGATGCTGAACAGCATCAGCAGCTCTGACTTGGTCAAACTCTCCATGTTCAGCTTGGACTGCAGGGACAGAGCATTGACAGATAAAGAGAGAGAACAATAATTGGACAAAGATTGGACAGACAGATGTAGCGGTGACTGGGTATTTATTTTGTCCTGAGGAAAAGACAGAACTTTAACTTCATTTGTTTTATCAAATGAGTGTTCAAGCCCCACGGGACTGTCTAGAAGTTAACTACTAAGCAATGCTGCGGGCATTTTCCTAAATTATTAAATTTATTCTGGAGACAAAATGCATAATTTTTAATTCACCTCAAACCAAACACCCCTGAGGAGACTCGAGGAGTCAGACGCAACCCAGTGGTTCGTGGACCTCATGGGTGTTGGCGCTCGCTATAATCTGACAGACTAATATCTAGAGTAAAAAAAAATAAGTCGGAAGTATTCAGTCTGCATATGAAGGAAGGAGACCAAACAATGAAAAGCATTAATACCAGTGTGGGTGAACCAACGTGGACTTGCTCCATTTTGTGTTTTACCTGTGAAAGTTCCTTCTCAGTATATCTCCTTACTGGAGTGAGAAGTTTACTTATCATCTAGTCATTTCTGAGGCTTGTTTTACCAAGACTCTCTGGTTATTTGGTTATTTATCTCTAGTTGTCAGGTCAGGGGCAGTTGGTGGCCTAGTGGTTAAGGAAGCTGACTTGGGTCTGAGGCCCCTGGTTTGAATCCCCCTAACGCCAAGTTACCAATAAAGTGTCATACATAGGCAAAATTCCCCTCCCCCAAAAAAAACATCCTCTAAACTGACATTTGTATATCAAAACATGAAAAAAGTTATTTTGGAGTAAAAGTTCTGCTCACTTTCTGTCCAGCAACAACCTGGCAACAACCCTACGAAACGTTGCCTTTAAATTGAAAAGCAAATTTAATGAAAACAAACCAAAGGAAGTATTTGATGTCAGTAGTCAGTAACTGCACAAACAAACAAAAAAAAAAACTAATATCACCTGTTGCACTTGGTTCACGCAAGTAAAAAAAAATCTCTCTTTAGACAGATATTATCAAAGTTGCAAATTCCAACTTCTAGGTCTCAGTGTGTGAAAATATTAAGTTTCAATACTGCCGCGGCCCGTCCCACATCAAACGCGCCTTGAGAATGTTGAATGCATTACGGCCTTGTTTTGTTTCCCCATGTGTATGTTTCAATTACACGGCGTGCTGTGACAGCTGCTCCACGCTGCGGATGTGATGTGGTCTCTTTGTGAGGACTACGCTCTAATCTCAGTGCCGTGTTGGTACTGCCGACAAGTCCTGCAGTGCCCACATCTTAAACACCCCGTCACACACTGCTTCAGTGAACATACACAGACCCCGGCTTTGAAATGTGATCAAAGCTGTTTATGTTTTACACAAACCCTCTCTCGAAAGATCCTCCTCTCACGGGACATGTTTACCGGGTTGAAGTAAGGATTAGAAATGGTACCGGTTTGTGGGTGAATTGGTGCTGGGCAGCAGAGAAATAATGTTTCCTTTTGGCCCCATCTGGCTATTACTTCCACTTGATCCATACCCATATCAACAAAAGAACTGACCAATAGAATGGCTAGGATTCCATCATCAATAATGCAACTATATTTGATCAGGAAATATTTTCTCAGTGAAGACAACAACAATAAACACAAAATGACAGTCATTGATACAAGATTCTATCTTTTTATGCTGGTAGCAGAAAATTATAGGCTGTGAGCACTTGAGAAATCCTTGTTGTGCCCATGAAATGTTACTTCAGGTAGGAAGATTTTATAGGTAGGAAAATATTTCAGAACACCGTAAATTAAATTTTTTTTAAGGGGTATTTATCTGCCACAACTTAACGACCGGTCCGTGAAAATAGTACAAGACACATCGGTCTGTGGTGCTGGTGTCTCTGTGTCAGATTTGCTCTGACACAGATAAAAAAGATGAGAAAGATAAAAAAGACACAGATAAAAAAAAGAAAAAAGGCACCAGATTTTGCACCAGATTTTAAGGCGCTCTGTCAAAGACCAGTTTATTTTTGATCTTACGACATACAAAAGACTTGCTAGATTATAAGTTGACACAAAACAGATAACTTAATGTCAACTTAGTCCGAATAATTCTCTCAACACTGTTATTTCAGATCTTTCCTTCATCAAATTCTCCATCTTCAGTATCAGAGTTTAACAGTTGGATGATTTTGGTACCGAGCATGCTCAGTTACGTTTCGTCACTAACCGAGTCGGTCTCATTGCTTCTGGTGTGAGGAGCGATTTCATCACAGCAGACTTGACAATTTTCAGTTGTTAGTTTCTGCCAAGAATTTTCATTTTGGTGAATTACTGCTATGAAGCCGTCAATAATGGATGGCATGAATGGGCTGGAATCACTTGCACTGTATTACTAGCTAACACGGACTGTGGTCACCTCATGAAGTCATCAAGAGGTGGTGAGGTGGGACCTCCAGTTGTCCAAGGAGAATCGCAGGAGCTACTGGACTATAACATCTGATCCAGGAGATGATATTTCTCACAGACTTTGTCGGTGAGAAAAGTCATAAGCACATTCATATGACTGTGAGGGACAGTATGAGGAGGTGAGAAGAAGAAGGAGCTATGCTGATGTTTCTGAAGCGCCCGATCCCCCGTCCCACTGCCTTCACAGAGCAGGAACAGAGCGTCAAGCTGTGCCTTCACCAGCGACTCCTGGTCTGTGGCCCAACCGCAGGATTGAAATGCTAATTAAACAACATACACACCTCAGCTGGGCTCTGGTCTACAGGCTTTCTCACAAATTTACACAGGCCACAGTAATCACTGTGAGAGGCGTCTGCTCCGGCGTCCTTGGGCTATTAAACGTCTTAACCAAAAAAAAAAAAAAAGAAAAATGATTCGACTTAATCTCCCTCAGTTATGGTTGGTAATTATGTGGGAATAACAGGCATCCTGGGAAACACAAATATTCCCACACATTCTAACCATGTCACCACTGATCCAAAGCCCTGCGTCCTTAATCTGTCTAATCCCTGTTTGTTTTAGGCCTGGTTAACCTTGTGCCACCAATGTAACAGTCGCTACAGTTACATACACAGGAAACTTGGAACCTGAATAGCTGCAGATTAGTTATTTAAACAGGCTTAAATCTTCCAATTTGACATGAATGCAAAATTAAAATTACTTGATGAAATAACTAGTGATAGTTACAACTACTAACTATCCTCACCATCTGATTTGTTATTGATGAAAACAGTCGGTAAATTAACAGCAACTGATCTTCTCTACCTCCGTGTCCTCCCTCACTGCATCCATCAATTTCCTCTATGTCTCCTACCTGGTAGCTCCATCTCTAGAATCATTCTTCTACCAATGTCCATCCACTGTCCCTCCTCTGAACATGTCCAAACCATCTCAATCTGTCTTCTCTAGCTTCTCCAAACATTCCCGTTTGTGTATGGACTAGTGTGATTTGGGTGGCAATGGTGGAGATTGTTGCTCCTGAGACCAGGTAATGGGTAAGAGGATGAAGATGAATGAGTGAATGTTATGATGAATAAGGTAGGTGAACTGGAAGCACATATAACCCAGGAATTTGGAATAAAAACAGGTATTTGCATAGTCAATGATGTTGTACTGCGCTTGTAATAACATTTTGAGCATGAAGGCTATTTTTTAACCTTTTGTGCTGTGATGTTTAATAACCACGTGGATCCACTTCCTGAATTTGAGGTAGTGTAGGAACATTACTCACTGACCTTAAACAGCAAAGTTGATTAAATCTGGTTAAATTTAAGGGATTTTAATAGATTGAAACATATTAGGGACAAGGACAGATCTTCCAACATTGGCACCAACATGGTCTCAATCTCATCTTTACTTTTCTTATGAATTGTTTTCAACTGGACCCATGAGGACAGACAAATCCTCACTTCCTCCTAGTGTCCTAAATCTGTCCCATTCATCCTAGACGCCAACAACAAATCTTCCTAAACTTCTTTTTCCCCTCTAACACACCCAGACTTCTGGTATCACAACATTTATGAGTAAAAATATACATTTTATTCAAATTCAAAGAACAAAATGTCATTTTTTTGTTGAAATAAAACCATATTTCGAGTTTAATTACCACAGTAACGGTTATCAGAGAAGAAACTGAATGTGAAGGGACACAAAACCGTGGTTATTACAAAATTTTCCGTACAAAAAACGTGTATATTATTGGTAAAAAGCAAACCGTCTTCATCGTATTCATCTCATGTGATCTTAAGTCGATTAGTTCGGCCTTTAGCAGCGACTACGGAGGCTAACAACTTTTTCTGCCCTTCACTTGGTTGTTCAATACTTGGTAAAAACGCGCACATAACGGCTGTAACTTCATCAACTGGGCATTAAAACCTCGTCTGCTGTTCTTCTTACCTTCATGTGGACGTCCGGACAACTTGGAAACCCCAACATCAACTTATTTTTATGCGAAAAGATGTGTTTCCTCCGAGTTTTGCGTCCCCTCGGATTCCGACGCTTCCGAACACACTGGGCGACCAGACGCTGCTCTGACTGACACACCCGGCTACCAATAGTGGAGCACCGGGTCAGATCACCGACCAATGACAGATGAGGACAGAAAAAGAAGGCGGGGAAAGTCCTGCTCCACCTCTTGGCTTGAGCAGGGATTTCTTTGTTTGGTGCCTCTGGACTGGAGTCCGGCGCGTTAAAGAGTTTCCCACAGGCACGTCAGAACGTTAATGAAAGCTTTTAACGAGCGTTCACTCTTTCTTTTTTACGCTGCTTTATGTGAGACTTTACTAAAACTTTAGTTACAGGCTCGTTTTATGCGACCGAACCAAAGAGAGATTCGTAAAAACCAACAAAACCACTAAATAAAAGTAACAACGATGTTAAAAAAGTGAGAGAACCAGAAAAGAACAAGAGTTCGGACTGCATTTAATGATTCCTTTGTTTGACAAAAACTTAATTCATTACAACTCGTTATTTCTAATTATAATTTTATACATAAATCATGCAAAAAGTGTGTATTTTATAGACACACACATATAACATGCCTACAAATATGTCCACCTACACATTTTGCATATATATATATATTTATATTTATACATGTACAAATATATGTATATACTGTATATAGATAGATAGATAGATAGATAGATAGATAGATAGATAGATAGATAGATAGATAGATAGATAGATAGATAGATAGATATTTACATCTCCCCCTGTCCTCTGTATCTTCTTCTCTGACTCCAACTACCTCCATGTCCTCTCTTACTGCATCCATCAATCTCCTCTTTGTCTCCTACCTGGTAGCTCCATCTCTAGGATCATTCTTCTACCAATGTGTCTACTGTCCCTCCTCTTAACATGTCCAAACCTTCTCAATCTGTCTTCTCTAGCTTTTTCTCCAAACCTTCCTGTCTGTGTTGTCCCTCTAATCACCTCATTCCTGATCCTGTCCATCCTTGTCTCTCCCAAAGAGAATCTCAGCATCTTTAACTCCTCAACCTCCAGCTCTGTCTCCTGTCTTCTGTCCATTCCTAGTGTCTGTAATCCATCCATCATGGCTGGTCATGTCTCCTGTAAACAAATATATACTGTATATAAATAGCATTAGCATTAGCTAATTAGTCCTGTGTTTTAAAAACACAAACCCTGCAAAACAAAGTCAACCTTATTCCTTCTTCTTTTGCACAATCTTCACCAATTAACTATGTGTCAAGCTGTGTATTTTTATCTCTTGTGTTTTTTTTCCGTCCTTATTTACCTGTGGGATTGTTGAGAGCCCACTGTCTACACTGTACCTCTGTAACTGGTAACTTCAGGAGCTGAATTTGTGATCCGGTGGATTTAATTCATCTGGACTAAAGGGTATATACAGAATAAAAAATATCATAACCTCAAAGTTTATTTCCAGTAGATTCCATTCACATCGCTGTTGTGTTTCGTGTGGCTTTGTGGAGATTTGACGTCGATTTTACTGCCATCTGTTTCCAGTCAGTCAAACCGTAGTCGACGAGAGGAAGAGGAAGAAACACTGAGTTCATCCTAATAATAATGGAACAAAGATTTCCAGACAATTAAAAAAGGTTAATTTTAAACACGGCTTTGCACCAAAACAAAGGAAATGCCCTCATAACAGGAACATCAAGATGTGTATAAGAGACAGGTTTGCCTGCAGAGGGCACTGTTCATGCAAATGAAGTCAAAGTTGAGGAGAGTCAAAAAAGTGAAGTCTAGTCAAGGGTTTTTCAAACTTTTTTTAGCCAATGCGCATTTTTTTTTTTTTTTTTTTTGGAAAATGACAAGACACATCAGCAAATAAAAAAAGAAAAAAAAGAAACTGTTTTTAATAACAATATAATGTGTTTTTAATCACAGTTCTATCAGCAGCGACCAAATAAACACAGAATTAATTTATTTCACACTCTCATTTTTATTTTTATTTACCGTTTACGCCCAAAAAAGCATTATTTGTATGATTTCGCTTGACTATATCTTGCGGAACACTTCGGTGCCGCGGCACAGTGGTTGAGAAACACCGCTCTGCTGCTATTGTTAACGTTCTATTTAGAAGTGAATGGTAATGGTAATTACACGGCTAAGGAAGAAAAGCCTTTTAGCGAAACCATGTTGTCTCATCTCCCCGTGTTATTGAAGACATGTCAAAAAAAACATCTTTAAGAAGGACCATAATTATCTTCTTATTTTCTCCTCATTCTGTTTAATGGGACATAAAAGCAAACTCCACCAACTGTCGTCCCTGTCGCTCTTCAGCCCTAATGGACTCATCATTCCACTCCGGTCTTCTCAGTGGTTTATGTGAAAAAAAAACCTTGTCTTCAGGTCCATTCATTAAAACAGTTGGATTTATTTCTTTTACAATGCGTGTCCTACTTGAACTTGTTTGTAGCCAAGTACACTCCACAGATGAAAAAGAAAAAAAAAAGGATTTTGAAGAATGTATTTATTCAGTCTGTACAGCACAGGTGTCAAACTCTGGAGCGGGGACCAAATCTAGTCCATAGTCTACTTACCTTGGTCCTTGTTATCATAGCATATGTGTACGAGAGCAGCGACAGCAGAGAGTCCTGGGTTCAATTCCCAGAGGAACCTGGAGTCCATTATATAATAAATAAAATAAATAAATAAAAAATAATAGAAATTGTCCTGGTTATAACTAATGTCCACATATGTAAATATGTGGACATTAGTCATAACCAGGACAATTATTTTTTCAATAAATGTTGAGCTCTGCAACATGTGTCAAACTCAAGGCCTGGGGGCCAAATGCGGCACGCCAAGTCACTCAGTATGGCCCTTTGTCTAAACAGCTTCCTAACCTGATAAATTAAATTGTTTCATTACAAATTAAGTTGTTTCATTACATAGGAATAAACAATATTTGTTTCTTGAGTAAATAATAATCAACTGCAGTAACTTAATATTATATAAATATATGCAATACAATATGGGTTCATTTACAGTCTTCCATTCACAACCAGCCCCGCAGGAGAACTGTGCCGTTGATGTGGCCCTGCTCTATAGCCTGTGTCAAACCCAAGGCCCGGGGGCCAAACATGGACCGCCGAGACATTTTATGGGGCCAAGATGTGGAGTCTCTAAACTTAATTTTTTTTTTCAAAGCAATATATAATATTTGTATTCAAAATAAATAAAAATCCATCCTTTTTGTGTCGTCTTATCTGTTACCGATTGCTGCGGCAGGAGTCTCCACGACTACAACCCAAATCACATTGCTCACTTCACATTTCTTCCTCCAGGTGGTCACCCAAGCACAGTAGGCTCAAATGCGTAGAAACTCCATTCCTGCTTCACAGAAACTTCTGGTGTTGAAATTCAATCCTTCATCTCCTCACCCTCACACCTGCTGCTCCTCAGACGACACGTAGTGGTGGCGGAGATATGATCATGTGACACAGAAAGGAGGAGGAGTAAATACAAGAGTCAGGTTCTTGGCAGAAGCTGATGACAACCTTGGACTTAATCAGAGGCAGTTATCAGCATCTGTTGCCTGGCACCCAGTTGTGGGCGGAGTCTTGGTGTTTCATCTCCTGCTCTACATCACTCGGCTATTTTTTATTTCTCCTCTGACTCCCAACACACAATAGGAAGCCTCACCCTCCCTGACTCCCCCAGTGGGTGAGTCTCTCAGCTATGAATGTATGTTATCACATTCATCAGCCTATCAAGCTGTGAAAGACATAAAAGCCTTGGAAAATTCATTCTCCTTTTTGCAGCCTGTGGCCATATTGAATGTAAATTACCAGCACACCTGACCTTGAAACATACCTGATGAATCGTTTGCAAGTTTCCACGGCGGCGATTATTCCATTCTGCTGCAGTCACCGATGAAATGTATTTATTTTTTATACATGTATTTATTTTCTTCTGACTTTTTTTTTTACACAAAGCCCAAACCAGCCATGGACAAACTAAGGCCCGGGGGCCAAATGCGGCCCGTTGAGCTTCTTAATGCGGCCCGCCGACCTTGACCAAATTAAATATTTTATTTATATTATGCAATGCCTGCGTTTCCCCTAGATATGGTGTCATAAAGGGTTTCAGAAATGTAGCGTCTTAGGTTTTACACAGTAATTTTACGTGCCAATTCAAACAAATGAGTTCAAACAAATGCTCCCTTTCTGCTCTTGACTCCGCCCTGGTGTCCATTTTTAGAACCACAAACTTGGAAAGGAAAAGGAAACAAACTTGGGGTTCCATGCTGTAGGCTCACCACCGATGGCTGACAATATGGTGAAGTGTGATTTGGGTGGCAGTGATGGAGACTGCTTCACAGATGAAGATGAATGAAGGAAAAATCATAAAATTGAAACCCATAAAATTGAATTAAAATTGAACAAATGAAATAGAAGTGTCACCAAAAAAAAAAAAGTTTTTAATCAAGAGATAATAATTCTAAGAACTGTTAATCAACCACAAGACCTGCAATGGAAAGTCTAAAAAAAAAGACTTAAATGTTGAAGGAATGAAATGAAGCGTCCAACGTCCTCTCAGAGAGTCTCGTTTTGGAGAAACTCACTCTTTGTGCCTGCAGCAATTCATTCATCCTTACATCACCACATATAAAAAATTATGAATGGTGATTTAATTGCTTCGTCCACTCACACCCGGCCAGAGTTTGACGCTGTGTGAGTTTTATGACGGACATCAGGGGAGAATTGTGTCTTTTTACTCCATTTACTCCGTTAACCACTGATGGACGTCTGTCTTCAACAGATTCAATTAAACAGAAACCTGTGACTATGGATGGTTTGTCAGGGAACAATGTCAGTGAGATCTGCTTCAGGAGAAGTTTTTCATTAACTGTGACACTGAAAAAAAATAAAGAAAATTCCTTCTCTTCAGTTTCAAGTGCTGCAACTATGAAGTAGTCAACTGTATTAAACTGTAGTGCAATCCAGCACAACAATGAAAAAAAATAAAAAAAAAACAGACATTTATGGTGATTGTTAACAAGTGGCTCACGGCCACATTTAATAATAGCATTAAAATATATTTTCTTTTTTTTTTTTTTAACCGATAATGAAAACCTGATAACACTGGGTTTCTTCAAATAATGTGTTGTGGGGATAAACGTCTGTATGTAAAAATGAACGTCACTAGATGGCAGCATAGCAACTGATTATGTTAATGGAAATATGTATAATATGAAGTTTGTTTGCTGCCAGTGGCACATACAGATGATTGATATATTTACTGGGTCTATATCTGTTTTGATTGAGGTGCAAATGAAGTATTTATAAAATATTGTCAAAACTGATAAAATAGTTCTGTAAATATATAAATTTTATATATAACAAATAAATAATATTGGTAACAACTTTTTCCAATGTCTTTGATTAGTAAGTTGTATTTTTTAAGGAAGTTTAAACCAATTAACTAATAATCTAATTACTCTACACATGATAATTTGATATTAATCCAAATTTTTCAATTTAACAAAAACACTCTTTTTATCGTACTTTGTTGGTAAAAAAAAAAATCACCTTTAAAATTCATAAATCATCATTCTTCTTCTTCTTCACCATTCCATTATGGATCAATCAGGGAAGACTTGAAGAGATGATAAACTAGTCTTTTTTAAAATCATTATTTTATCACATCAGTGTTTGCTTATTCACCACTGAGATGCTCTGAGCACAATGCTGCCCCCTACTGACCTGGGGTTAAAAAGCAAGCATTTTTCATATCAATTACTCCATTTTCATAACAACCACTGAAGCTGCTGTGGTTTAATCGGCCTGAAAGAAAAAACGAAGAAGAAGAAATATGTCAAACATCCACGTGCCAGAGGCGGCTTTGTCGCCTTGATTGCAAACGCAATTTGACTCTTCGTAAAGTAAAGCCACTGTGTCTGCCGTGAAGCACAGGCCGGTTGATTGCCCTGTGTTTACCTCTGAGCATGTCATCACTGATCTCAGGACAGAAGTATTGATTTAAAAGCACAATCAGGACAACAGAAAGCTGTTCTCCTCCCCCTCCTCCTCTCTCCCTCACCTCCTCTCCCCTTGTTTACTTTAATTTTATATTCTGCTCCATGAAAGAGGCCGGGTTCATACGGTGAAGAATGTTTTTGGAAAAAAACTCCGGACGATCGATAAAAGACTCCACTCATCTGGATGTTTTGGCCAAACAATGACACAAATTATTCTCAACAGCAGCAAATCACGCCGCTCCGTACTGTCAGCCTTCCTGTGGGGGGCGGGTTCTGTAGGAAGGGACGGTGCTGTGTTCAGGGACAATCTGGCAGGAATAGAACCCGAGGCCTTCTGGACCCAAGTCTGTTTTTTAGAAGGAGAGTCTAGACTTTCAGTTTGCAAAACCAAATTCTTTTTCTGTTTCTATCTTGAAGCTCAGTGTTATGTCTTGGCATTGGCACCTTTTTATCCATTTGATTTTGCTTTTAAAAAATCAATAAAATAAAGTCTGAAAAAATTCATTTATTTTTACTCTGGCTTTGTGAAAACTTTCAATATTTAAGTTTTGAAAAAGGTTTCAGTTGTTAAATTAATTAAAAATAATATCAAAATTCTAAAATGATTCACCTTTTATTCACATAAATGCCATTGAAGGCCACATGAGACCTATAGATTGTCCTGATTCAGGCCTCCGTCCCTATGTTAGACCTTGAAGTAACCTTGGACATATCGATCAAATACTTGGTGAAAAAGCACTGATTGTTGTTGGACGATAAAATACTCGGTCGTATCACACTGGAAAATGTTGATTATTATGTGCTTTAACATTGACTGAATGTGTTTGACATTGG
>JAFBJS010003216.1:47250-92430 GCA_016785265.1 Paraplagusia blochii | reverse complement strand
GAATGACCTCCTCCCAGATTTTCTGCACTAATCTGTCATTTCACTGCCACCGACGGCCTCTGACGAACCCGTGATTGATGAACCTTCAGAACATTCGATGTTTCTTGACTTTCAATGTATCCGTCCATCCATTACCGCGTGCATTAATCCTTCCGCTAAATAAGTCAGGCCTATCAATAACTTCATCTGAAAAACCTGGGGCAGGGCGACCATTGATCTCTGTGATCTATGTCTTTATTTGTCCAAGGTTCTCTGTAGACAAAAGACCAGTCATTCTCCGGGGAAGAAAAATTCTGAAAGGTAGTTTTTTTTTTTTTTACCTGAACGCCTTGAACTGCACTCTGTCACCCAACTTTAGTAATGACGTGTGGGCGGATGCTGTCTCCAGGATCTGAAGAAGGAACTCTGTCGCAAAAGAAATGCACACATAGTCAGAATACCTCAGGGGAAGAAAAGAGGCCAGAGAGACTGTGAGGAACTGTGAAGATTTCACATCAGAAAAAAATAATGAAAAAAAAATTGATTAAAACTAAGATTTGTTTTCTCAAGAAGATAAAGTTTTGAACATTTACTGCACTTCTGGGATTTTTAAAGTGAAGAGAAACATCATTAATGGAGGACAGGCATGGGCAAGCTAAGGCTCGGGGGCCAGATGTGGCCTGTTGAGTTTTTTAATGTGGCCTGCCAACCTTGTCCAAATGAAATCATTTATTTTTTATTATAATTTTATTTCTGCTTTTTCCCCCTTACATGACTTTTATATGCTTGTCCTGCTCTTGACTCGGCCCTTGTGTCCAATTTATGTCCAAATGTGGCCCGCAAGTCACAACTTAGCCGGGAGAAACCTGATCTGTTCACATTGTAAGACAAAGAAATTCAATATTTACGCAAATTTTTTTGTTTTTTCATGTGAAAAAAATCTACATTGGAAATCTGGACAGACAAAAAAAAAAAAAAAAGGGCGTCCATTTTTTAAATAAATGTTTAGTTTGGTTGACCGTGTATTTAACTATACTTTTTAGACATGGTAAAAAGTAATTTTTTTAAATGTATCTCTCCATTGAGGCACTTGTGTTGTCGCCATATTTTTTGTGTTGCTGTTAATTTGCTGCTCTGCCCATGGCTCTGAGTGGCTGCCAGGATTGGAGCAATTTGGTCTGTGTGTGTGTCTGCGTGTGTGTGTGTGTTTTACACAACAGGCAGTCTGATGACCCCACTGCTCTCTTTTGTCTCTTAAGCCAATTGTCCACACGTGTGTTACTCTACAACTGACATTTGTGTTTTGTTCAATATGATCCTGGACGTCGTGTGTGGAATTTCTAATCACCGGCATCGTCCAAACGTCGTCCAAACAGACGGAGACACAGACACAGAGACATTCTGGCTCTGTTGTCCTGTCACTTTGAAGCTCCGTCCCTGCTTTCTGCTCTTTTTAGCCACACGTGCACACACACATTATGGCTTTTCTTACAAGTTGAACAGACTTCACAGGGACACAAACGTGCTGGTAACCCCAATGAGCTGAGAGGACACTGCTGTCACCTTCACTGCACGGGTGTCCAACAAAAAATTCATTTCAATGTGAAAAACAGATCATCAGAAACAAAGAGTTTAAATATCACCTGCCCTTATAGACCCTCACCCAGAAGGAAGGAAGACCTTCACCTCAGGGTGATGGACAGAGAAGTGGGTCCTCACGCAGGACGGACTGGGGGGCAGCAAGGAGACGAACATAGAGGGATCTACAGGTTTATAAAAGAAAAGGACTGGAATGTGGTGATTAGAGGGACAAAGCTAGAAAAGACAGATTAAGATGGTTTGGACATGTTCAGAGGAGGGACAGTGGATACATTGGTAGAAGAATGATCCTAGAAATGGAGCTACCAGGTAGGAGACAAAGAGGAGATTGATGGATGCAGTGAGGGAGGACACGGAAGTAGATGGAGTCAGAGTTGAAGATACGGAAGACAGGGGGACATGGAAAATGTTGATTTGCTGACATGACCATCAAAAATCCTCCTCTGGAACAAAATCAAATTTTGATCATGAGTCCTGGGCCAAATGTGGGACATTTGTGAGCCTGAAACAGCCCATGAGCCAGGAGTTTGTGACACCTACCCCAGTCCATCCCTGATTCCTCACCTTAACAGCAAATCAGCAAATCTTAAATATCAAAGTCTTGTTTCTTGTTCCAACATAATAAATGTCCCCAGAAGGATGCTGTAACAAGACCACACACACACACACACCACTCCTCATCTATTAGCCTGGTCCTTCTCCAGCCATTCATGCTCAGTAATTGTTGGGAGGACACCTGTGGCCCGTGTCTACCTCATTACTTTCACTTCCTCTCGTCCGTCGCCTCATCTCATTCTCTCCATGCGGCCTTTTTTACTCCGTCCTAATGTTTCTTTTCTTTCTGCCCGGAATAAGAGACGCCGTGTTCTGTCCATTGTAATGAAGTGAAATTTTCCTGTCTGCTCATCACCTTAAATTTCAGCCCGTGCTTTGATTCTTTTTTTTGTGTGTGTGACGTTTGTGGAAAGCTGCGAAAAACAAAAAAAACGGACACGGAGAAGCTTCGCATTTACAGAACGGTATCATCTCCAAATGATACATTTGCAGCAGACGGAGACGCGGCAGCTTAATATTTTTTTACCAACTGAATAATTCACCATTGTCATGGGTCACACGTGCGTCAGAGTCAGTAACAGAGCGGTGCAATAATCCAGATTCTTATTGCTTCCTGATGAAAAATCCAAGTGTGTGTCGACGGATGGAAATGTCTCCTTGATTTCTCCATCAGGACCTACTCTAATAGGTGGAGATGAACATCTAGTGATGGTTGAGAACTGGTTTCGTGTGGTTATTTACTTCTTTTTTTATGATCTTTGAAAACCATGACATGAATGTTAGGGAAAAGCTGGAAACATAGACAGGACGGTTTGGAGACAAAGCTAGAGAAGACAGATTGAGAGTTAAAGATGCTGCTGAGATTCTCGTTAGGAGAGACAAGGATGGACAGGAATGACATCATTAGAGGGACAACACAGATTTGGACATGTTCAGAGGAGGGACAGGTCAGAATGATCCTAGAGATGGAGCTACCAGGTAGGAAACAGAGGAGGAGATTGATGGATGCCGTGAGGGAGGAGAATGAGGTAGTTGGAGTCAGAGTAGAAGATGGAGAGAAGATGGAAAAGGACCATTTGCTGTAGAAACTCCTTAAACGGGAAACTGAAAAATCAAAGAGTTCACGTAAAAACTGCCTCATTTACACCTTAGCCGTTTTTGGATGAATTAAATATAATAATTTTGCCTACATGAAAAGGAGCTCAGTGGCAATTTAATTTTTTTTTCCCAATAATTACTGGGTTTGGAAACAGAAAAAATAAGAAAACAAATTTGCACCATTTTATTTCAACCGTTACAATAAAGTAAACTAATTAATCTTGTTGAAAGAAAGGATTTTAGTTGTATCATCCAGAGCCACTCTCTGTGTCATCGGATTAAAAACAGCCCAAAAAGATTCCATTCTCCAAATCACAGACATCAGAATTTGCTGGTTAAAATATTTAATGAGCTGATCATTAATTAAGTCAAAGTTACAAAGATGTATGGAATGGAAAGAAATTGTATAAAATGATCAAAAAACAAAGTATAAAGCTTGGGAGTCAGAGTCGTACCTGGAACCTGACGATTATTCAGGTCTCAGTACCAGGAGCGATGACTGATACATTGTCCCTGAACGTGACTTCAGTTCATTAGTTGATGTATTGCTTAGGTTTTATGATGATAAATCTTCTTTGAATAAACCCTGAAGGACTGAATTAAAGCCAAATATTAATGTAAATATATCTAAAAATTATGGCAAAGCGTTGATTATTAATATTGTTATGATCTGTGTTGGGCAAGTTACCTTAAAAAAGTAACTAGTTACTTTACTGGTTACTGCACTGAAAAAGTAACTAGTTACGTTACTAGTAACTAATTTAGAAAAGTAACTAATTACTAGTTACTTTATTTTAGATAATAAAAGTGTTGTGTTCTGTAGCAACTATCTTAATGAAATGTCGTGGTACAATAAAAACAGTTAGGACATTTTGACAGGCAACTTTATCGTAACCTCAACTTGCCACTTTCCATCGTCTCGCTTGTGGGTGTGTGCTGCTGTACCGCGTTGTGTGTGTCTGTTTGTGTGTGAGACTGTTTATGTGTAAGGCGAGAAGACCCGCCCAGGTCTCTTTCTGATTGGCTTAGCCTGAAGCGCTAACCTATGCGAACCAATCATCGCTCCTTTTTAACGCATGGGTTCAGTTAGTGTGGACAGCCGTCGTGACTGGTGGGCAGCAGACAGGCTCCGCCTCCACACAGTCCTCTCTCATTGGGCCGAGAGAAACCGTCCATTTGGACCACAGATAGTAATGAGTAACGAGACCCTTCACACCACAGTAACAATAACTGCGTTACTGAATGTGAAAGGTAACGTGTTATGTTATTAGTTACCGAGAAAAGTAGTTCCATTAGTCGCGTTAGTCCCAACACTGGTTATGATTAACCAGTGGCAGAGAACACATTAGTAGCTGCTGGAGTAATTTTTTTGGAACCAAACCTGAAGTTCAACACGACTGTTATTACCGACAATTTCATTGTGAGCGACGGCGTCTGAGTCATGTGTACAGTGATGGGGAACTTAGTATTTCATCACGACGTTCCTCAATTTCTCCTATAAAATACCTTTATTGGATTTATATGATAATAGAGATAATGCGATCGTCTTATTTTCACAGTTTGTTTCCTCACCACAGCCTCAGATGAACGGGGAGAGAAATCATGGTGAATAACTAACTCCGACGTAACGATGATCAAATCCCACCGCTGCCTTCCAATCTAGTTTAAACTCCTCCATTCAGTTGAGGAATTGCTCAAATAAATGGTAGCAGAAGATGAGAGCTTTATCAGGTTTTGTGCCTTCATGAAGTTTCATACGATGGGAGAAATAAATTCTGAAATGTGACTTCCATCCAATCGCAAACCTGCGCCGCCGCGACCTGGGGACGGATCTGGAATTTAGGCTGCACTTTATCTTCTGGGTACGATTCTTTATCACAATAATTTGTAGGAATAACAGTTACATTTGTGGGAAATAAATGGGAAATGTACAACGGCTGCATATTTAATCTCAACGCCGACTGCAAGATTAAATTTATGGCCGGTGTTTCCTCGAGGTTAGAAGATCCTGTTGTTTTTATTGTTTTTATTACAGATAAATAGTGTTTGACGTGTTTGGTCACAGCTGGAGTGAAACAAGGGGCAAATATAGTGTATTCGCACACATATATTGGTACACAAATACATGCGTGCATGCATACATCCATAAAAATGCATTAGAACAAGTCTCATTAACAGATACTATGAGTAGTGGCAGACCCCCTTAGTAAAATTACATTTCCGGTGTTCTGAAATATTTTACTACCTATAAAATCTTCCTACCGGAATCATCTGTGCATGGGCACGACTAGGATTTCTCAAGTGCACAGAGCCTATAATTTTTCTCCTACCAGACTGGTATAAAAAGTTAGAATCTTGTATCAATGACTCTGCGTCATTTTGAGTTTATTGTTGTTGTCAGATATAGTTGCATTATTGATGATGGAATCCTAGCCATTCTATTGGTCAGTTCTTTTGTTGATATGGGTTTGGATCAAGTGGAGGGAATAGACAGATGGGGCCAAAAGGAAACATTATTTCTGTGCGGCCCGGGACCAATTCACCCACGGACCGATACCAGTCCCCGACCCAGTGGATGGGGATCACTGGTTATCCACCATTTGGCCACTGTTGAAGCCACTGGTGGGATTCCCACCACTTCGCAAAGCAAAATTTGAGCAACTTTGAGCACCCGGGGAGCAGTGAGTGGGGCAGTGCCATGCTCAATGGACCTCAGCAGTTACCTAGCAGCAGGTGGATTCGAACCTGGAACCCTCCAGACCCAGTCCGGTTCCTCCACTACTAAGACACAACTGCCCTAAAGCAGAACAGAAACACAAACTCTCCTGCAATTCACATTAAACTTAAAACAAAAACTAGGATTTTTTTTTTCTTCCAACTAACCAACCAGAGCAGATGGGAGCAGGATTGGTAGAAGAATGATCTTGGAGATGGAGCTACCAAGTTGGAGACAAAGAGGAGATTGATGGGTGCAGTGAGGGAGGACATGGAGGTAGTTGGAGTCAGAGTAGAAGATGGAGAGGACAGGGGGAGATGGAGAAGGACGATTCACTGTGGAAACTCCTGAAAACTGGCAAAAGAGAAGATCAAAGAAGGAGAAGTGTTGGGATTGTAAGTATCCGATAATCATTTATTGCCTTTTAGTTTTCTATACAAACAAAATAATATAAAATTAAGCATCAAATTAAACAGAAACACTGTGTGTTAAGACAGTAATGTTGAAATTGTTTGAATTCTCAGTTATTACCAATATCCCACCAATTGGATCTGATCCAGGACCACCCAACCCGAAACAAATTTCTCCCCTGCAACAATAATTAAGGTCCAGCATTGTTAGTAAGTCGGTATTCAAAAGAAATGTCTCTAGAGTGGTTGCCATGGTAACTATGGCTGTTGCAAAATCTCCATGTTTTGGCAATTTTGGACCTTTTGAAAGTCTGAGCACAAGGCCTCACAGCAGGCAGGAGCGGGAAGTGATAATCAGAGCCACCGTGCGCTTAGAATTATCCTCCAATAACACGCACATCGACCTTTAAACAGCTCTTTATTGGCTCGTCCACGCAATCACATGGTTAAAACCCCCCAAAATATTACCGGCCTTTTCACTCACCGGCAGCCAAAACTATACTTATCAGGAGATGTCACTCCAACAGCTGCAGTTCTATTAGAATCCTCACCTGTCGCGGAGATTACGTGTGCAAAAAAAACAGAATCCGATATCTTTGTTCTTGCTCAGCCGTGAGGGGATACAGTGGTCTTATACGGGGAAAAAGTTTAAAAGTGAAACCAGGCCAGAAACTCCAGCTTAAATGAATGGTTTCCCTTCAAACATCTCCTTTTTTTTTTCTTGTATTTTCATACTTTCTGATCATGAAAAAACTTTTGTAAATATTTGAAAAGCCTCTGCTGTCACTGCGTAATGCAAAAGCCGTTGAAAAATTGCTGGTAAGTATCCTCCTCTAAAGTTCAACTGTCACCCCGAGGGTTTGAACACGTCAGACAGAGAAGGATGACTGGAAGAAATGATCAACTGCACTGATGGGACTCCAGTGACATTTGGCAAAAAAAAAAAAAAAACGTAAAAGAAAAATAAAGAAGGTAAAACATAAAGTGAGATGATTGAGGGATGAATCTGCTGGAGGCGATAAAAACACCTTAAAAAAATCACTCTCTCCAGGGTTAAGAACTGATGAACTGAAAGATGTTGTTGTCATAATTTTGGCAACTTGGCATTTTCTTCGACTACGGCTGGTTGAATAAACAGAGAGAACAAGAAGACTTTACTGTTGACAACCACCGTCAAAGATTACCCTCAACATAGATGATCCCCAAATATTCCGTCCATGAATATTTTACACCGTGTGCCAGAACCTCATCGAAACATCTGAGCGTATCAGATCAGACTACGATCCCTCAATAGATTCACACCACAGCGCACAACAAAATTTGGCCTCTGCATTTAACCCATCACCCAGTGAGCAGTGGGTAGCTTTTGAGCGCCCTAGGAGCAATCTGTGTGGCCGATACTCAGGGTAACTTGGCACTATGGGGAATTCGAACCGGGGACCTTGTGGACCCAAATACGCTTCCTTAACCACTAGGCCACCAACTGCCCCAATAGTCGATTCGTCTGAACACAAAAGCTCTATCCAGTCTGGTGTCATTGCTCCCCCTTCATTGCGCCATTGCAGCCTTCGAAAGGCAAATTATCACCTTCAAACTTCTTAAGTTTCTAGAACTTGCTTCAAGAAAGGTTACCTGTAGGTAAGTCGTGTATAATCCTCTGATCACAATTAACCCTTGGGTTGTTCTTTAGGTCTTGGCGCCTCCTGTACTGCACGGCAACACTTTTCTATTACAGGGTTGTTAGGGCAGAAGTCTCTATGACTGCCACCAAAATCACCAAATTCGCCCCTCTAAAACTTCCTGCAAATGGTGAGTCCACTGGAACCCAAACGCCCTAATCAGGATTCCAGGAATTGAACCCTGGAGTTTTACACCAATGACAGAGACATCGCCTTTGAGCCAAGGCAATAACCTCTTTTTAAGAAGTAAATCAGTGACAGTCAAGGACTTTTTTATTATGTCCAACTTGCATGAGTACTATTGAACAGAGGACTTCTGAGGTACAGTTGCAGACAAGTTATTTGCCGGTACCACTGGCTTTTATTTGCACCAAAAGCCAAAAACATCAGTTTTCCTTTGTTGCGTTGGTTTGACTTTGTATCAAGGAGTTGTGGTTGTGGATTTTGTGGATTCAAACCAGGGACATGCTGCACGGCATATGGGAAGAGTAACACCGCACAACGTCGTCCCGGAAGCCAGAGGAAATACCAGGAAAAATCAATCAAATTCAAACAATAGAAGCTTTTGACTGTTTGTCGGCCTTGAGCACAGACCCTTCTGTTGCGTGTGAAACAAATAAATGCGTCCAAGCTCATCTGATGAGAAGAACTAGGAGGATCAAGCTGAGTTTCTTGAAATTATTACGAGAGATTAGGTTAGCATAATCCAAGGGGGTAGCCAGAACCCATAAAATGAGTGGGCCAACACCAAAGTTTTATAGCCAAATTTGATCAGCCCTCTCATTGGATGGGGCGGGCCTGATAGATAAGTGGGCGGGCCCAGGTCCACCCAGGCCCACCCGTGGCTACGCCTATGTCATAATCAATCAATTCAAGATTGAAAAACTAAAAAAAAGTAAAAGACATGAATCTTTACTTAAAAAAGACAGACAAACACACAGAGACAGAGTTGTGATGTCTCTAAGTACAGTGGTGAGGAATAGGCGTACAAAGAATAAAAATAATGGAGCTGTTAGCTCAGTCTGGACAAGGCCACCCTGTGTCTTAAAAATGTTTTAACGCTGTTTTTTATGACTCAATTTCACTTCCTCTGTAGTTTTTTTATTTTCACAACACACTTGATAGTAATTACGGTGTGATTTATTTGTTCAACCTTAATGTTTCTTCAATTCTGCTGTAAAACATATCCCTGAGGCTCCATACTACAGTTGAGGATTTATGCCCAGTGTTAATGATAAGCACCGCTGAGCAAGGACCAATCGCCGCCAGTACGGAGGCGGAGGAACGCTCAGTGGATGTGAACTGTGAGGACTGTGAGGTAACTTTCCAGCAGAGGACTACGTCTCCGTCCTCCCTCCGGCCGACGTATAAATATATCCAAACATACTTGGATGATTTGCGGCGATGGTGTTTTACGGTCTTTTTGGGTTCCTGCAGCCCTGAAGGTGTTATGGAAGCTTTGGTTCCTGGTGTAATTTATTTGTAAATCAAATTTACAGAAGTGCCAGTAGATTTATGAAATATGTGATGATAAAACAAAAGTGATTGACTGGGACTTTTTTAGGTTTTACCGCTAATATAATGGAATACCATAATTTCCTGAAGGATACTCCAGGGAGATTAATAAAGTTCTATCTATCTATCTATCTGAGCATGGGCAAGCTAAGGCCCGGGGTCCAGATGCGGCCCGTTGAGTTTTTTAATGCGGCCCGCCAACCTTATCCAAATTCATCTATACCATTACATTTCTGCCTTTTCCATGCAATGATGCATTCCCCCAGTAGATGGCGCCATAAATGGTATTAGAAATGTAGGAGTCAAAAACTTTGCTCACGCCTGATCTAGAAGATACAATCAAAAGACTCATCGGGGATGAGATGCAAACCTGTTGCAAGGATTCTGGGTGTGTACCACATAATAAAGGACATTGCCAAATGTTGATTGACCAGGACTGGACATTACTGTGAACCCCTTGCACCATGCTGATTGGTGAAGGATTATCACACTTTCAAAATAAAACATCTTTTCCACCGTATTCTGTTTGTATTTGCGTTTGAATTACATCATATTTTTAAATCTTCTTAAAATCTTAATGCAGGGTAAAAAAGTCAAAAGAGGGAAGACAAAGGGATTGATGGATACCACGAGGGAGGACATGGTAGTTGGAGTCAAAGTAGAAGATGGAGAGAACGGGGAGATGGAGAAGGATGATTCACTGTGGAAAACCCTTAAAAGAAGGAAGAAACTGGAAGGAGAAGAAGACAATTCCAGACAATTCCAAGAGTTCTACCTGTTCCCATGCGCCAAAACTGCCCAGGATAATATCGTTAGCCTCATAGCATAATTGCCTAAGTCATATTTCATTGAATTATGAATTAGGGAATTATGCTATGAGGCTAACGATATGTGACTCTTATGTCTCTCAGAGAACTAAAAAAAGATCAATATATATAAATATATATACATCACCAGGGAATATACTGCAATAGGATAAATTAATAATTGATTATTAAGTGTTGGTACTGAACCACTAAAACTGGAGACATAGGGAAGATTCGATGGATTTTCTTTTTCCATATGATATATATGGAAAATATGATATATATATATATATATTCCATATATATATATATATCATATCATTATATATAATGTGATGTGATGTGGTTCCAAGTAGAAGTGCTAACGCAGAACGACCTCCACCTTCTGTAACGTCGCCTCCAGAGTCATTAATACTCAGTAATACCACAGTATTACGTGCTGAAGTGATGACAGGCGGAGGTTGTCACAGATGTACAGCGGGAGGAGAAAGGAGGTCTCAGGAGCACGGAGCTCCTTGGCACAGTGAGAGACGCGCAGTCGGTGCGGAGCTGAGGGGAAGGAGGCGCGTCGCTCCTTTCTCCCTTTACACTGCACTCTGGAGAAGGAGTCACGATGTAGACATCAGTCAGCGGATGTTCACAACTCTTCGCCGAACATTTGCCCTCCCTGGGTGACGCCGAGAGGAAGTCCGCTCCACCGGGAAGCCTCGCTTTGGCGCTCCGTGCGCGCGCGCGCTGCAGTCCACCGACCGAGGAGGAGAAGAGAGCTGCTGCTGCTGGACGGAGCTCCGTGGTCCTATCTGCTCCCACTTCTTCACCCTCACCCTTGGAACTCCTCCGTCCTGTCGGGAGAAGGAGCCGGGACCGTGTCGGACTCCTTCACTTCCATGGGTGAGCGTTTTTCCTTCCATTTAGTTGGATTTGTTTCAATCCCAAATTACAAATGCGTGCACGGGATTGGGATTACACTGCGTCGGCTGCTATGACTCAATCAACAAGTGCTTTACATCCAAAACTTGACTGTCTATAACTTCAATTTACTCCTTTTGCAAAAATAAATCACGATGCCGCAATTAAAATACATTAATATTTATATAATTACCCAGTATCCTTTTTATTTGATCTTTTTTGAAGATAAAAGAAATTGGAAAAATTAGATGTTTAACACAAAAATGAGTCAATAAGTGTTGAAAATAATAATAAAAAATAGACCAAGCAGCTAAGCCTCAAATCTGATCAACTATACAGTAGTGTATATGATTAGTATCCTCTACTGCTGTGGTTCTCAATTGGTAGGTACCGACCCAAAAGTGGGTCGCGGACCAGTTCTGAATGGGTCGCAAACAGCTGGTCAAAAATCAAAATAATGTGAATCAGCTCTTGAGCATGTGTTTTATTTGAGGTGATCTCTTATTTTGAAAGGCACACTCTGCTGAATAAAATAAGTATGCTAAAAGAAGTTAATTTTCAAAGTTTTTTTTTCTTCAGAAAATTAAGAAAAATAAATATATACATAGGAATTGTAAAGATTTTAAACCTCATTGACAATAGGTGGCAGCAGTGAGTGATCAGCAACATATAGACATAAATTATAGCTGTCATTGATGAATTATTGACCACGAGTGCAGTTATAAATAATATAACGTGGACAACATGTGAACACAAAGACAGTTTTCTTCCTGCCTCAAAGCCAACACAATAATACGGGACCCAGTAATTGTAACAGCGTCAGGGTTGAACGTCTAAATCCACTGGTCCTTTCACCTTAGCATGTCCTGTCGATCAGGACGTACAGGCTGGTTTGAACACAGGCACTGTGACATTTCCAGAATGTTCGGCTGAATTTGGACAAAACAACAGACAGAGGGTCTGGTAATTGGATTCAGAGCAGAACTCATTAGCAACTCCAAATGTCAGATTTCATGATGCCGCCTGTTCGGCCACGTTATGGTCAAACACTGATCATTTAGTTGATTATTTGGTGCTTTTTTTAAAGAAATGTCTACCTTCACTTTTTAGATTCTTGTTCCTTTTGAAAGACCGAAGTGAGGAGGACGTAGACTTTGCTGCTTCACGATGGCGACAGGAGTAGCAGCCTGGCTCCCTTTTGCTAGGGCAGCCGCCATTGGCTGGATGCCTGTTGCTAACTGCCCCATGCCTGTTGCCCCAAGGGACAACAGTAAGAGACAGGATGAGCTGATCATCCTTAACGTCAGTGGCCGGCGTTTCCAGACGTGGAGGACCACTCTGGACCGCTATCCAGACACCCTTCTGGGCAGCTCCGAGAAGGACTTTTTTTACAACGAAGAAACCAAGGAGTACTTCTTTGACAGGGACCCTGATGCCTTTAGAAGTATCCTCAACTTCTACAGGACAGGAAAGCTCCACTACCCCCGCCATGAGTGCATCTCTGCCTACGACGAGGAGCTCATCTTTTTCGGCATCATCCCTGAGATCATCGGCGACTGCTGCTACGAAGAGTACAAGGATAGAAAGAGGGAGAACATGGAGCGACTGCAAGATGATCAGGAGGAGAACAAGGACCTGAAGCTGCCCAACATGAGTTTCAGAGAGACCATGTGGCGCGCATTTGAGAACCCCCACACCTCCACCATGGCCCTAGTCTTTTACTATGTCACGGGTTTCTTCATCGCCGTTTCAGTCATCACTAATGTAGTAGAGACGGTTCCATGTGGGTCCACGACCAACCAGAAGGATATGCCATGTGGTGAACGCTACACCGTGGCCTTCTTCTGCATGGACACCGCCTGCGTCATGATATTCACAGTGGAGTACCTGCTGCGCTTGTTTGCTGCACCCAGCCGATGCCGTTTCATGCGCTCGGTGATGAGCATCATCGATGTGATGGCCATCTTGCCCTACTATATCGGCCTGGTGATGACCAACAACGAAGATGTGAGCGGCGCCTTTGTGACACTGAGGGTGTTCCGGGTGTTTCGTATCTTCAAGTTCTCCCGACACTCCCAGGGCCTCCGGATCCTTGGTTATACCCTTAAGAGCTGTGCATCCGAGCTAGGCTTCCTCCTCTTCTCCCTAACCATGGCCATCATCATCTTTGCCACAGTCATGTTCTATGCTGAGAAGGGCTCCAGCTCCAGCAAGTTCACCAGCATCCCAGCGTCTTTTTGGTACACCATAGTTACCATGACCACCCTGGGGTAAGTAATAATCAATTAATAATAACCTACTTTGATGTTAACAGTATTGTCGGTAATCTTGCAGGTTCAAATCCAACCAGAAAGTTGCTGATATTTTAATGTGCAGTGATGTTGCCCTGTACTTGTGTTTTCACAAGTGCAACAATTTGTTTTTTCCTCCCCCTATGGTGCCGGAATAGTCTCAAAAAGGACTCACATGTAACCACGGAAACAACGCTAAAACCATCAAAATCCGTTCATGAATTTCTCAAATTTAAAAAAACATAGTTCAGCAGCATTATTTTGTCATCTTCGACGTAAGGGTTAGGGTTACATACTTACACCCAAACGGGATCCGTCGCGCAGTGTAGCTACGTCACACACGGACCCTCGTGGGGGTCACTGCCGTGTGATTGGCTGCAGACGAGTGAGACCTCTGATAGGCTGCTGACGGATTGACGTAGCAAAAATATGCACGCGAATCTGTTCCGCGTAAGGAGGGTCTCAAAATTTCACATTTGTGTGCGCGCAGTTTCATAAATTAAAAGCACGATTTTAATACGCGTACAACAATTCACAAACGTAGTTTGACGTATATTGACATGTGAAGTGTATTCTTTTTGACACTATTCTGGCTCCACCCCCCCCACCCCCACCACCCCGACTGCACCACCCCCCTACTGTACAATGACAATAAATGACTGTTCTATTCTACTCTAAATTTTACCACTGCTGTAATGATGATGAAGTGGTCGATACACGTGACTGTTGACAATTTGTTTATATTCCAGTCCTCATACTTTTATGACACTGGCCTTGGTGTTGTTGGATCATATTCACTATAAGTACCTTTACTGTATTGTGGAGAGATGTATTTCCCCGTAATTGATGCACTACGTCCTGGGTTCTAAGTATGGTCTATAAAACTGCCTCCTTGGGAATTTCATCTGTGTGATGAAAAACCGCTGTGGGCCGTCAGACATTTGTCTGATGAGCAATTCCCCGTCACCTTTAGAATGGTTATATTCCAGGTTTTAATGTTCGCTCCCAAGTGGTAGATCTTTTTCTGGTTTCTAGAACATCAGGGTCTTTTCCTTTGAACGGTACTATATATGGTCTTTGTCTCTAAGCTTGTCCTTTAGGTCAATGTCAGGCACGTCCAAACTGGTCCACAAAGGGCCGGCAAGCAGTAGCACACCTGAGTTGACAGGTTTAATCAACTAATCTCAGTCATCAGACACCTGATTGGTCAAACTCTGTGATCTTGGTTGGTTGGAACATAAACCAGCAGCCACGCTGGTCCTTTGTGGAACAGCTTGGACATCCTTGGTCAATGTAGATGTTCTTTAGTGTGATTATTTGAATGGAATGCAAGGAGAATATTTTCAAAAATATTTCCTTGTTGGAAAATTGTGGTTGAAGCAAAGGTGGCGTGATGTCAACAAGTACAGACATTGTGATGTTGCAGATATTTAGATGTCAAACCTTTGAGTGGAACCACCACTGTGGGTGGATGAAGTGAGGGAAGCGGAATAAAAGCGAACAAAAAACTCAGCACCAGGTCTGTTTGATGAGTCTTTCAGATCATTGAGAACTGAAACACGTCTGTCATTATACATACGCGGATCTTAAAATTCCAAGGCAAAAGCTTTATGTAAATTGTTGATCTTTGGCAACACGTAAGTGTGAAGCCATTATGTCCACACACAATAGTCAGCAGCAGAGCGTCTCAACAACAGCGCTCCTCATTCCAGTCCAAGGACGGTCACATCTAATCAGGCAAGAAAACATGTCCAAGGCCGTGGACGTTTTTTTATCCTTTACATTTTAACACGTCTTTTTTAGAAAATAAATCAGTTTTATCTATTAAAAATGAGGAATATTGATAAATGTCCAATCCTCTTTAGCAGAACATAATTTTGAGGGACTTTTTACATCTACCCCAGTTTTTTTTTTGTTGGTGCTAACATTTTTTTTTTTTTTTACCATTTAGCAATGTCTTCTTTATAGAGGTCTTGTCAATAATGTTCCAGCAGAGGCAAAAGACTCAAAAGGTGACCAAGACCAAGAGATTTCGTTCTAATTTCGACTCGGTTAAGCAGGTTCAGGTGACTTTGGGAAACAGTATTTGACCAGTAGAGGGCGGTCAGATGTGTGGTGGTGCAAGCATTTGCAATCTTGGAAACGGTATTCTAGATGGAGAAAGACGGAGGTTAGGAGCCAGGTGTGTGTCTGATTTTATAGGTGTCTATGAAAGGAGACCCAAATGCACCAGGAACATTCAATTATCTTCATCCCCTTATGTCCATTTCCTGGTCTCAGGCGCAGCAGTCTCCACCACTGCCACCCAAATCACACTGCTCCATACTCTCTAAGGGAAATCTAGCGTTATCAGGTCTTTATAGGAAAAGTACAATTTCAAACTTTCCTGCATAAATAAGCTCATATTGGTTTGCCGGGACACAATTGTTATAATAATCATAATTATTCTAGTAGCTTGACACTTTGGTTTCGAATAATAATAAATACAGCACTGTAAAAAAGTAGTTTTTCTATCGTTTTAAAACCACACATGAACTGTTTCACTGCAGCAAGTGTTCATGAGATAAAATGTCCTGAGTGGGAAGAAACATGAAACAACGATGTGAGCGGAGCAGCTTTTTGGACGGATTTTTATCTGGGACATACCAGAGATTGTAAAAATGATGCATCTCCACTGTTTTTTTTTTTTTCTTCTCTGCGGTTTCAGCGTCTGATGTTCATGTTTGGATGAATCCCTGTGATGACTACTGCCGTTTCACTGACATGAAACAACAGGCTCTTCCCTGAGAAATCAATTTCACTTTTATTTCCATTTTCACTTAAGAAGCCACAAGCCCTTGTCATCAGATGGTGAACAACGTACTGGAAAATGTTTTCTTCCATTGTGAAACATAGACTTTCAGATTTTTATTTTCCAGCGATTCAGAACAAATCTTTTTCTACAAATGGACCTGGAAAACCTGCACATTATGTTGTACCATTATCAGTCCAACTGAGACACAGTTACGGTTACACAACAAAACAATGCCATATACTAAGATACAAGTGTCTGAAAAAAGAAATGTGTTTTTTTAGGCTACATAAATGTCATGGGTGGATAAACAACGGTTGGATGATTGTTTTGGTGGATAGATGGATGGGAGGATGGATGGAAGGGGGGATGGATGATGGCTGAATGGGTGGAAGGATGGATGATTTGATGAAAGCATGGTGGATGATGGATGGAAGGACAGATAATCGATGGATGGACGGATGATGTCTTGGATGGATGAATAAATGATGATTATTTGGATAGATGGATGAATGGACGGATGGATGGTGGATGGAAGGGAGGATGGACGATAGATAGATGGAAGGATGGATGTTTGGATAGGAGGACGGGTGGTTGATGGATGGAAGGACTGATGATAGATGGATGGATGGGAGAATAGCGGATGGATGGAGGATGGATAAAAGGTTGGAGGATGGATGGAATAAAGGATGGATAATGGATGGATGGAAGGAAGGGTGGATGAAGGATAGATGGATTATGGTTGGAAGGGGGGATAGATGAGTTATGGATGGATGACGTATGGAAGGATGGATGATGGATGGATGGATGGAAAGATGAAAGAGAGGGTAGATAATGGCAGGATGAATAAAAGGACGGATGGATGATGGAAGAAAGAAAGGATGGATGATGGATGGATGGAAGGAAAGATGGATGAAGGATGGAAGGGAGGATTAAAAATAAATGGCTAGATATACATATATATTTATATATATATATATAATATATATATAAAGCACAAGCAATGAATGTACACAATATTATATTAATAAGGTAAAAATCTAAGTTTCATTTCTCTTCTATCGATAAAAACAAAAATATTTCAAGTCTCAGGGCGGATGAGTCTAGGTAAATAAAATAAGAAATTCTGCAAAATTCCTGCAATTCTTTTTTTCATTCTTGGAATACAAGAGAAAAAAAAGAAGAAAAAAATTTAGTTAGTTACAGTAACAAGTAACAATACTATTCTCGTTTTGATTGGTAAAACAAACCATCATGAAGAAATGATTAGACCATTGTGCGTTTTCTTCAATTTCTTGTTCACTTTACCGCTAGTCACATTTGTCTGGACAAATAAAATGATAACAAACAAAATAGCTTATAATAGTTTAATCTATGAGCTGAGATCTAGACATTTTTTGTTGTTTTCTTGATAGTAACTATTAGTAACTAGCAGTGTTACGTAGTTACGTAGTTTCGGAACTAAGTAGTTTCGGAACTACTTTTCTCGGTAACTAATAACGTAACGGCATTACTTTTCCCATTCAGTAACGCCGTTATTGTTACTGTGGTGTAAAGGGGCTAGTTACTCGTTACTATCTGTGGTCCAAGTGGACGATTTCTCCTGACCACAGAGAGAGGACTGTGTGGAGGCGGAGTCTGTCTGCTGCCTGTCAGTCATGAGTAAAAGACGGCCGTCCACACTAACTGAACCCATGTGTTAAAAAGGAGCGATGATTGGTTGACATAGGTTAACATTTCAGGCTAAGCCAATCAGAAAGAGACCTGGGCGGGTCTTCTTGCCTTATAGGCGAATAAACAATCTCACACACACACACACAACGCGGTACTGCAGCACACACCCACAAGCAACGACGACGGCGAGTGGCGGGTTGAGGTTACGATAAAGTTGCCTGTCAAAATGTCTAAACATATATTTTGTTTTTATTGTTCCTCTACATTTCATTATGATAGTTTATACACAACACTAAACTTTATCAAAGTATAGTAACTAGTTATTAGTTACTTTTATAATTTAGTAACTAGTAACGTAACTAGTAAAGTAACTGGTTACTTTTTTAAAGTAACTTGCCCAACACTGGTAACGGCAAATCAATATCACCTTACTCTCGCCTCCGACCTAAACACGTCGACACATGTCCTCTATTACTTTTGGGGAAAAGATGTCAAAATAATATTTGATTTTTTTTTCATATAAAACTCCAAAGTCTGGTAGGACTTCAAGGAAGCCGTGAAAAGAGCAGTGACAGTGATCTGATGGAGGAGTAGTTACAGATGACAGGCTGACAGGCTTCACGGCAGATGACAACTTCACAGCCAGACAGTTAACATTGCCCTTCACTGAACGTGTTTGAGACACTGTTGTCCAAATGTAGCATTTGGCAGGACGCACTTCTCCGTCTGAGGACCGCGGACTGACAGCAGCTCAGAAATCAAATATATGAAGACACTAAAATAGTTTGGGGGAAGTTCTGGAGCAGTGAGATCCAGATACTTATTCCACACATATTACTGTGTCTCACATTTACACGTCAGCCCCATGTCTGCATTGGTCTAGACAGCGCAGCGGTTAGGGGTAATGGGCCGGAGCTGAGGGAGGCGAGGGGCGGTGGCGGGGGAGAGGGGTAAGGAGCCGCCGGTTGAATAATCAGCTACTTTCACTGTCCAGGAACAGAAGCACTAAATCAACCTCAGCTGGCTGATAAAAGAATCTGGATTGAATCTCAGCGTGGTCCACTACCGCCGCTGCCTGCCAATGGGTTTGGCGGAACAAGATTTAGGGGATTGATGGGGGAAGAGGAAGTCCTATCTGTTCCCATCATCCTCCATGAGTCGCATTGGGAAACAAATGATTCCAGATCACATTTTGGGTGAATGAGAGTTTTCACGTCTTTATCACGTATCTCATAAAGTCCACACAGACCACAGAGGAGGGTATTTACTTGTATACCGTGAAGGTTGACGGTCAGTGTCTGTTAAACCTTAACCCAATAATGGGAGAAATACTAATGAGCTGTGCATTAGAACCTGACTCTGGTTTTATAATTAGAGTCGTTTTCCCAGTTGTCGAGTCCCGGTCCTGGACACAGGGCTGTTCTGAGGAAGAAAGTCAAAGAAAATGTTGTTATGCATGTAGGTCATGTTCCTGTCTCTGCTTTAATCAGCGGCTATATATAATCTGCTCCTTTCTCCAGACCGACTCTGTGCCTGCTCCCCTCTGTGTTTGCCGCTCAGCATCTCTATTAGACAAAGTGGACCGGGCCTCAGGGCAGTGCCACAGGAGAGTGCAGTGTCAGGCTAATTATGCTCAAGGTTCACGGCGACGCACGTACGTTCACTTTCGTCGAAATAACAACGCGGTGCGAGAACCGGACCTGTTGCTGCCGCTGCACTTACCGCAGTCTACGTGTTATTGTGGACCCACTCCGACTTTTCTATACGTCTGTTGGAGAAGACGGAACAAAGGTTATGTGGAAGCGCTGTCCTTGGGCACCGGAATGAAAAAAAAAAAAAAAAAAACAAGAGGCTTTTATTGCTACGCGAAATGCTTTTGTGCCGTGCTGTGAAGTAGAGGAAAGTGACAGATGCACAATAAAGTGGCTGCCAACTGAGTACAACTGTCAACATTTATACACATGCTGTAATTAATGATGTTTCCCTTGGATCCGTGCAGTAGACTTTTTATTTCTTTGTCACATTATCTGCAGCTCTGCTCATGTACTGTACTGACGAGGCAGACATTTTGTCACATGTTTGATTTTCTTCCGCTTCTCATTTTGGCACAAAAGCCTACAATCATTTTTTTTAAATATAATAGATTCCTGGAATGAAAAATCTATTTGTTGTAGTAATTTTTAAAATCACTGTTTACTACACAGACATAACATAAAATAAATTAACATTCACATATCATGCTGGCAAAAACACTGACTTTGTATTTACAGCTACACCCCAAAGGCGGTATTGCGCCGCTCCATCCTTTTTGGACCACGGCCACGTTCACTCGTTGTGCCGCTCTTTGATGCTCTGGGGAGAACACGGCCTGCGGGAGAGTTACTTATTCATTTGCTATGAACTTGCTGCGGATTGAAGTCCGCGGAACGATGTTGTCTGAAAGGTTTACTTCCATTTGCAACGCTTCAAACGCTTCTGCGCTTTGCACGGCACCTGAAGTAACTGTCGCTTTTGGAGTGAACGTCACGTAGGTCAAGAGGAAGTATCGGCAGCTTTAGACAAGTCGTTGCCCCTTGGTGTGATTCCCCATCGCATCCTCCCTTGTACCGTATTTTCACGACCGTAAGGCGCACCGTACTAAAAGGTGGAGTTTCAGTTATGTGTGCCATTACTATATTTAACACACATAGGGCGCGGGTTTTACCCACACTTCACCCTTTAACGTTCTCATGGGGTCCTCTACTAGGTCCGCCTTACAACAACACACAGGGTGCACTGCACTATAGGGCGCGCCGCATATTTTGAAGATAATCTAAGACTTTTACGTATAGTTGTGAAAACACGATAGTTTGATCAAAAGGTTGATCTGAGTTGATGTATTCATTGTCTTATCGTAAAAACAATCCGATCTTGATGCAACATCTATTATATCTTACATTTTTTAATAACTATTCTGTCAAATTAGTTGCCCGACAAGAGATTTCATTAAAAAAGGAACTGGAAAGACTGCAGATAAAGAGACACAATGAGAAACAACCTTCTTTTCTAATATTTCAAGAATTTTAAGCTTTGAGAACCTTGTTCTCTCCATCTTCTACTCTGACTCCATGTCCTCCCTCACTGCACCCATCAATCTCTTTGTCTCCTACCTGGTAGCTCCATCTCTAGGATCATTCTTCTACCAATGTATCCACTGTCCCTCCTCTGAACATGTCCAAACCATCTCAATCTGAGCTTTTTCTCCAAACCTTCCTCTCTGCGTTGTCCCTCTAATCACCTCACTCTGGACCGATTCTTAGCGACAAACCCGACGTAAACCTCTAGAGCGGTGGATAGAGAAGGCGAGAACGCTGCTGTAAAACATCTGCTCTTCTTCCAAATGTCTCTCCAGAGGAGGAACGCTACAGTCCCAGCAGACGCTGTGTGACACAGGAGACAAACAATCATTTAGACTCGGTCGGGATTCCTTCATTGATGGACCGTAAACTGCTTCTCTTTAAACTCTGCGCAGGAAGTCAAAGTGATTGAAGAAACACACTCACACACAATGGTTTTCTGCCAACTCTACACACAACGCACCGGAATTTGACAGTTAAAAATACATTTGAACAATGGAGAAAAAAAGAGAAATCATCAGTGGTTTTACCCAGTCTTAGTTTTGCGTCGCTTTTTTTTTTACCAACTCCTGCCTCGCATTTGTCTTCAGCAGCACAGGATGTGAAAAAGGTTAATTGTCAAACTCTGACTATAATCACCAAGTCTTGGCTGGTGAGTAAGAACGTACTAATGGCGGGCCTGTTTCCCGGGGAAGGTATTTTTAACCGCTTTTTAGCTCTGTATCCTGCTTTGTGTAAAGGGATTAATTAACACAGGGTGGAACAAAGCATCTCTTGTTCAACGTACATTAATAGCCTGTTTGACGGGGTCTCTGCACTCATGGTGTATCACATAACAAACTGGGGTTTTTTTAAAGACTAAAATCATTCACTGTCTCTTTTTGTTGTTCCTTTTTTTAAGACACTTTCAAAAAAAAAATCATGTTCTTTTAGCTGTGTTTTTTTTTTTTTCCCATAACAACCTGCTGTAAAAACGGAATAAATGCATTATTTTCAACCAGAACAGATTCCTGTTCTTGTTTACTACGAAGGACTGAACTAAATTTATAATTTTAATGGTTTTGAAGTTAAACTTTGTTAAACTTGAGGAGGGTCTGAAACCCAGTCACCTCTGCTCCTGGTGTTTTTTTTTTTTTTGTTTGTTTTTTTTCCCTCATGCAATGAAGGTGCTGTAAAAAATGAAAGAGAAGCGAACACACAATTATGCAGCAGCACCGAGGTTAATTCACACACGTCATCAGTGAACTGCTCTCTAATTCAACAAGGGTTGAATTTATTCATTAAACTGATGTGATTCGATTGCAGGTTAAACACATATTTCACTTTTCGTTATAAGCGGCGCGCAACAAATGTGCTAATCATAAAAATAAAAATACCCAAGTCACGACCGCCACGACCAAGAGATCTGAATCGTTCTGTTCCATAAATGTAATTTTAGAAAAAAGAAGAATATAATTCATTAAATTGCATTTTTTCTTCTTCATTAACCTTGAACATGTATTCATGTTCTATCTGAGCTGCAGTGGCAGCAGACCGCCACCGTACCACCCCCTCATAAACCTTCCTTATGAACCAGAATTCCAGGAAGCGAACCCTGGAGTTTCACACCAATGACCAAGAAAAGATCTTTTTCCCAATCGACCTCTTCCTTCACCTCTGATGGACCTACAAGTTCTGCGCTCCATGGGTTTCTATGGACCATCTTTCAGCTTCTCTTCCCTTGAATCCCTTGTAGATCATGTCTAAACCACTAACCCTCACAACTTTGGTCGTGGCAGATAAATATAATGACATTTCTGGTGTTCTGAAATATTTTGCTACCCATAAAATCTTCCTACCCGAATTAACTGTGCATGAGCACAACAAGGGTTTTTCAAGTGCACAGAGCCTGTAACTTTCTCCTACCAGACCGGTATACAAGGTCCTAGCCATTCTATTGGTCAGTTCTTTTGTTGATATGAGTATGGATCAAGTGGAAGTAATAGACAGATGGGGCCAAAAGGAAACATTATTTCTATGTGGCCCAGGAACCCACCGACCGACACCGGTCCCCAACCCAGTGGTTGGGGACCACTGACTTGAAACATCTAAAATAAGATCCATAAACCCATCCATCCATCCAGGCATCGAATCTTCAGCTCAGTCCTTTAAGAGGTCAGTGCTGGAGTCAATCCAATCAATGGGTAAAAGCTTGGTCCACCTTAGATTCAATTCTCATGTCCATCACAGTTGTCTGATCCACACATAATATACTGTACAGAGACCAGAGAAGACGCTTAATGCATCACTGATCTCCTGAGACGTCCATACAGAACCAGTTCTCCGAAGACCTTCCCACATTAAAATGAAGATCAAACCAATAAAACATCGATCCAATCTTTATCTCCTTGATACATCGCAGTAGATCCACGTAATGTCACGTAGAGTTTTCATGTCACATTACCAGATGAACCAGATCCGTCTACATCTTCTTTCCCTTTTTTATCCGTCGAGTTACTTAATAACACAGTACAAGAACGAAGCACTTGAGATCTGAGCGACCACGTCTTCACAAAGGTGTCCGATTTTCTTTTTTCTTCACCTCAGATTCTAAAGCTTCTGTCAAAGTGAATCATTTTTACTCGAACTGACACAACGTACACCTTAACCAATTAAACCCTCTGTTCTCCAGTGAGGTGAAGCAATAAATTTCCGTTCCTGTGCGTTCCTCCTCCTCGGCGTAGCTCCGACGTGAGAACCGCAGTGCGATTCCCGGTATACGTAATTCAACTGGCTACGAAACTTGAACAAAGTTAGGGGAGATGTCGTGGTATGGAGGTGAAGAAAAGGCTGAAAGGGAAAGCGTTTTGAAGATGAACGGCAAGGTTCTAATGGTTGCGCGAAACCATCTCGACTATGTGGGAATGAGAGGAGGAGATAGATGAGCAGGTGAGAACAAAGGATGGCATGTATAGAAGAAGAAGAAAAGGGGGAGGAGGAAGCAAGTGTGTGTCAAATTAAAAAGTGAAGATAGCGAGGCAGCTCGGAGTGGAAGAGGTGACACTATCTGGTACAGTTTCCCACACCTTATCTGGAGATGTTTGGATCAGGCCACAAAAGAGACCCGTGAATGACACTCCATGCTTTGTACTTGTAATGAGTTGGTTATTTTTAGATGCTCTCTTATCTCCCTTAACAGCTAGGGCTGGGTATCGACCCAAGATTCTCGATACTGGCACCAGAACCTTCATTTTGATACCCGTTCCTGAGCAACACCTTTTCTGATAATAACTAAAGAAACCTTTCTTCCTCTTCTGCGCTAACTTTGATGATGTGCATTATTGCGTCTCATGAATCCGGAGAAAGGATTCTATTCATGAAGAGCAGTTTGTGGTGCATTTCTCCTCTGTTGTGTTAATCCCAGCATTTCTCCTTGAAATTATTACTGTCTAAAAGGAGATGCTTGCCAGTGGCAGAAGAAAACATCTGCTGAATGTAGCTGTAAAAGGATTGATTTGCTTGAAAAAGAGGAAAATTGCACTTTTCTCTGCGTGAGAGTAAAACACGAGTTGGGATTTGGTAAACGGTTCTGTGTACTAACAACGTCTGACCAAGCGGTTTCCTATTGATTGCCTTCTTGTAGCTTCAATGGAACAGCACCGCTGTAATAAGCATTAGATCTTTACAGGGTGGAGGCGGTAAAGCAGGTCTATCAGAGGGTTGCACGTGAAAACGACCATAACGTCCAGGGGTACTAGATAAACTCGTGGTAGTTAAGGAACCGGACTGGGGTCTGGAGGGTTCCACGTTCAAATCCACCACTGCCAAGTTACTGTACTACTGAGTTCCACTGAGCATGGCACCGTCCCCACTCACTGCACTCAATGCTAGCCCACTGTTCTCTTGGGTGATGGGTTAAATGCAGAGCTTCTTCGCTCCTTATCTAAGGTGCCTTAAGTTTGGTGAAATCTGATATAACTGTTTAATATTGTTCGATTTCCTGCCAATGAACTTCGTCTGAATTAGCGACGCACAACATCTGGATGACCACTGTAGGAAGAACAGTATTCACCATAATCCCTCTGCTTCTGGAGATCCAAAATCTTTCCTTCTGTTCGAAATTCTCTCCGCATAGAATCTGATAAAATCACATACTTGGTTGCCCGGCACGAAACCCCGGGTGCTTTTATTTCTCAACAGGTGCCCCTTCCTTCTAATTGAGTGAAAACCAATTAATTCTTAATTAAAAGTCAGAAGCGACAGGATTCTTCTTATTCCATGGTATGAACTGAGACATTTGTCAATGACGTTCTCTGTCAATCACTTTTTATATAATAAACTACTGTTATTTGACTTAATTACATCTTTGCCTCTGACACATGTCGAGACCCATGAGTCAGACATGAAATTTTCCCAGTGCATTCAGGAAAAGTACTTGAAAGGTCTTAGGAGAACTTGGCCTGAAAGGGGTGCTATTCATCGTAAAGGTACAATGTATTTTTGTGCTTAATAATAGGGATGTGTAGAAGCATTGGTCCAGATATGTGGCTTTCTTCAGCAGCGAGGGTATTCCCCTCAGCAGACACAGATGATCTTTATTTATGAACAGGGAATGTTGAATATTGCAGGGTGAAACCTTGACAGAGGCGGTGGTGGAAGGACAGAGAAGCAGAGGTGAAGTCGGTAAAATACCATAGAGCATCCATACGATCGATCCAGTTAATACAAATATACATACAACCTCAAGGCAACCATCAAGATACATAGTCGTACCGGACACCCAGAAGCAGCAATTCACTCAAATGCCTCAAAGATTTTGGGGAATTTTAACCATCAGGTACGGAGAGCGTTTCTCATCCCTGTGACCGTTCTTATTTTTTCAGGTCGTAGCCAAGAGTTTGGTCGAGCAACTGGACATGAATTTTCTCATTTTCCAGTTTTTTACCTCTGATCCGAGGAGCAGAACTGAAGGAGACTCTTGGATGAGAGGGAAACATCTAGAGAAGATTCATGTCCAAGTGTCTAACTGAACTCTTCAACCTTAACCTACTAACGTTTTGAGTCATTTTTGATTTTCCTTATTAAACCATGACATTATGGACTTGATACATGTTTTAAATTGAAAATATTGCGGTAGGACGCTTTGATTATTGGGGAAAAAGAGACAGGGTTTTAATTTTAATGCCCTGGTGTTGAGAAACTTTCTGTTCAGATGGCCATATCTCTAAAAAAGATTGTTTTCCAACCAGACTAAAGGAAGGATCAGTGATAGTTCAGTGAAATCGTACAAGTAACAATACTATTCTCATTTTGGTCGGTAGAACAAACCTACCATCATGGAGAAATGATCAGACCACTGTACGTTTTCTTCAATTTCTTGTTCATTTTACTGCTACTCACAGTTGGCGAGACAACTACAGTGAAAACACCCAAAAGGGCTAATAATAGTTTAATCTATAAGCTGAGATCTAGACATTTTTAATTGTTTTCTTGATAAGATTCAAGAAGATTTATTCGTCACATGACATTGCATGTTAGCACAGTGACATGAAGGTGCGGTGGCTCGCAATTGTGCAAAAAGTATAATAAAAGTATCTGGGTAAAAATAGAAATAAAGCAGAAAAGTAAAAATAAATTTTATAAAAAAATTGTATAATAAAACAAAATGTAACCAAAATAAAACTGAAATATATAACGATATACACAAGTTGGAATAAAATAAGTAAAAATAGTTATAATAACTATTAGTAACTATTGAAATTCTTGCATCAAATCAACTCATTGTACTGCCCAAAATAATGTGTTATTTTTTTATTATTCCATGTTTTCCTGTTCATTGTGTACTTCAGGTATCACAAATAAACACAACAGAAGGCTAATATTTTTTTTCTTTCATAACTGTACTTTTATACTTTAGAAATCATAAAGATAATATTTTTTTTCTTTACTACACCATGGGTGGAGACTGGTGGACACTGCACCACGGAGTCCCGTTCCAGGGTCCTTACTGAATATCCGTACATACAGTTTTATCACTATTGCTTGGTGCTCCACCCATAACCTTCTAGTAGACAGATGACACGTCTGCCGGAACTGCAGCCGAGAGTAGAACCAGAAACTCTCTGTAGGAGGAAATAAAACTCAATAAGACAAAAACACACAGTCCCTTCTGCACTGTCTCCACTCACGATGGACAGATTCAACATCTTTAGATGCCACCAATTACTCTGACATCTCAAGGCAAGCAGGACCTCAGTGTGCACTCACAGGATAAAAACACACACACGGACAAAGACACACACACAGGGACAAAGACACACACACACAGGGACAAAGACACATGCTGGCAGCTCTTTATTCTCACAGGAGCACAGTTGCTCCCATCACTTTCCAACCTGGTGCTGCTGCAGGGATTACAGCCATTGTTACTGCAGAGAAGAGACTGAAGCCTCTGCTTCGTTTCAACTCAGTTTTGCTGCTGAAAATGTTTCTGTGATTGTATCTCGTCTGACGCACAGACGTCAAAATGCTGGGACACTGGACCACTGCCTGAGCCTCTCGTCTCCTTGTCTTGAATTGGGAGAAGTTTTAAAGCCAAGGCATGTCTCCGTTTTCACATCTAGGCAACTTTTATAAACCACACAAAAGGTTTGGACGCATTTTTCTAAGTACTGTTCCCATTCTGGTTAAGTGGGGTTGAGGTCAGCTCTCTGTGGGTAGGTCAAACTCTTGACACCAAAATCACTTTCTCTGCTTTTTTATGGACTTCTTTCAGAGCTACAGCACAGGCAGAGAAAACAACCTCACAAACTTAACTAATGTTGGAAAAGGTCTGGACTAAAACTTGGCGACTTTTCGTCTTTTCCATTCAGTTCTCTCCATCTTCTACTCTGACTCCAACTACCTCCATGTCCTCCCTCACTGCATCCATCAATCTCCTCTTTGTCTCCTACCTGGTAGCTCCATCTCTAGGATCATTCTTTTACCAACGTTTATCCACTGTCCCTCCTCTGGACATGTCCAAACCATCTCAATCTGTCTTCTCTAGCTTCTTTTTCTCCAAACCCGCCTGTCTGTGTTGTCCCTCTAATCACCTCATTCCTGATCCTGTCCATCCTTGTCTCTCCTAAAGAGAATCTCAGCATCTTTAACTCCTCCACCTTCAGCTCTGTCTCCTGTCTTCTGCCTATTGTTCTTCTTTGTTTCCTTCAGCTTGTCCCTTTTTCAAGGGTTGCCACAGCAAGTCAACAAGTCCCATCTCCACATGTCCTCTGTATCCTCAGCTCTAACCCCAACTACCTCCATGTCCTCCCTCACTGCATCCATCAACCTCCTCCTTGTCTCCTAACTGGTAGATCCATCTTTAGGATCATTCTTTATCCTGTCCATCCTTGTCTCTCCTAAAGAGAATCTCAGCAACATCTTTAACTCCTCCACCTCCAGCTCTGTCTCCTGTCTTCTGTCTATTCCCAGTGTCTCTAACCCATCCATCATGGCTGGTCTCACCACTGTCCTATAAAAATCTTTAGACCACTCTTCTTTATGTCTGTGTCTTCTATCCCCTGTCTCTCCTCTGAACATGTCCAAAACCATCTCAATCTGTCTTCTCTAGCTTTGTCTCCAAACCTTCCTGTCTGTGTTGTCCCTCTAATCACCTCACTCCTGATTCTGTCCATCATTGTCTCTCCTAAAGAGAATCTCAGCATCTTTAACTCCTCCACCTCCAGCTCTGTCTCCTGTCTTCAGTCTATTTCTAGTGTCTCTAGTCCATCCATCATGTCTGGTCTCTCCACCGTCCCTCCACCTTAGCTGACTCTCTTCTATCACAGATCACTCCTGACTCTTTTCTCCAGTTGCTCCATCCTGACTCCACTCTAATCTTCTCCTCTCCTCCACAGTCTCCACTGCTCAGAACCATTTATCATCAGTACCTTAAATATTTTGTGAGTTTCCTTCAATGGAAGCAAATCGTTGTATGTTTATTTCTGCATTAAATGAAATTAAATTGGACTGATGATAGTAAAAATGTGATATTCACCCAAATATCAAAATTGTGTTTAAGAGTTTGGTGAACGCATCTGCGTCTCAGTTGTTGCCATGTGTGTTATTTATAAAAACCGTGAGTCCAGGAAAAGACATCTAAGAAACTCTGCCCAGTTGCACAGACGTCAATTCACGCTGCATAAAATATATTCTTTTTTTTCATGTGATGCATGGACACAGATCCACGCACTAAGCCAGGATCTCATTCAGAGCCTCAGATGTGCTGCCAACTGTGCCTCCAGGCTGCAGTGTGTTTTTGAATAACATACAGAATGAACAGAATGCACCTAAAACCAGAGATAATGTTCGAATTTATCAAACAAAATAAGTTAAAACTGCAGCAGGGAATTCTGGAATTACCTGTTGACGGCGCAGGGACAAACATTTTCGGTCTCCAGTGATAAAAAAACTACATATTTTACTCTATTAGGTTCGAAAATGACTTGGAATTTGTCTGTTTCACAGCTTTAGAAATAAAAGTAAACAGGAAGGTGAAGTGAAAATAGACGCAATCTGACGTTAAGTGAGCAAAAAAGTGGACATTTAACAAATAAGATGAAATTAGCCTCCAGGTGAGGTTTTTATTTTAAAAGGAAATTCCTTAATCCTTTCCCCACAGCTGGAGTTTTTTCAAAAAAAAAGTGGCATAAACATAGGAGCTCAAGGACAGTGTCTTCTCCTTGGGAAAAGTTAACTTCTTTAAAAAGAGAGCATCTACTTTCATAATAAAAGCCCTCACACGTCTCGTCTCTTTGTGAAGACGTAGCAGCGTCCCATAACGCCGCAGTGGTTGAACAAATCAAACCGAATCCAGAACAAAAAATATTTATATTTTTTGTCCTCTTTGGATTTCCTGCAACAAAGAATGCGACGACTTTTTCCTGAAAACATTTGCTTCAAAACTTCAACTTTCAGGTAAAAGCAAAAACGCAGCCTTTCCTCCGTCACTTGAAGTTTTACCACTCGCACCAACTCCTGGTGCAATTCCCTGCTGTGTGTTCACTCCTCAGTCCCACTCTTACGCCGCTTAACAAACTCAGAAGAAGAGGAGAACGTCAACATCAACGTCTCCCACCAGTTAGTCCTCCTGATACACACTCACCCAGGTGCATATATTACTGACACACTGTGTGTTTGATATCACTCTCCAAGAACATAAACCAGGCAGAAATAACAAGAAGTTCTACCCGGAGACTTTTGGACCCGATTCTGAACAGTTTTACTTCTAAAACCTAAAGAAATCTTCCTGACAACTTCACTTAGAACCATCTTCAGATCCAAACGATGCTATATGGAATTCCTTGCACATTTTAAGGTATATATTTCACTTAGCTTTGGTCCAGAGACAACGTTCACCTCTTTGGAAGGTTCAAAACCCATTGGCCTCCAGGTGGTGCTGTGTCATTTGGGTGGCAGTTGTGGAGACTGGTGTCCCTGCTGCCCCATAACAGATAAGTGGGTGAAAATGGATGGAACTTATATTTAATATGTAGGTAGGTAGGTAGGTAGGAGGGTGGGTAGATAGATAGGTAGGTAGGTAGGTAGGTAGGTAGGTAGGTAGGTAGGTAGGTAGGTAGGTAGGTAGGTAGGTAGGTAGGTAGGTAGGTAGGTAGGTAGGTAGGTAGGTAGGTAGGTAGGTAGGTAGGTAGGTAGGTAGGTAGGTAGGTAGGTAGGTAGGTAGGTAGGTAGGTAGGTAGGTAGGTAGGTAGGTAGGTAGGTAGAGGTAGGTAGGTAGGTAGGTAGATAGATAGATAGATAGATAGATAGATAGATAGATAGATAGAAACAGGAAAAACAGTTACTGCCATGTATCAAACAGGTGGTCATTTGACGTAAGGCCAGAATCCAAACCACTTTCCCACCATCTGGTGTTAAGACAACTGAATGCGTAATAATAAAAAAAATGTATATATTTCCATGTTTTTCCCAGATGACTCACAATTAAATACATTTTTGTCATAAGACACGTGTTCCTCTTGTTACTCCACAAAGAAAGAGGCAGCGTTCTGACGCCCGGCTACAAGCACCGACTCAGATACGGCCTTGGGTTTAAACATAAATTCTTCTTTGTTCCATCACAGATGGGAAGGATGTCAACACTGTGTACATGTTCTTTAAGGAATCACAGGAAGGACGGCGCAGCGGAGACCGTGCAACAGTGAGCGAAAGAATCTGAGTGATGTTTATATTCACCGCATACAGACCCATGTATTAGATGTATTAGATAGATAGTAGATAGATAAATAGATAGATTTTTTTTTTAGATTTTAGTATGGTACTTTATTAACACAATCCAGGAAAGAGCAGAATCCAAGACACTTTCATCAGCAAGGTCAAGATTGACAACAAGTCAAATTATTAAACATGGTGACAGACAGACAGACAGACAGACAGACAGACAGACAGACAGACAGACAGACAGACAGACAGATAGACAGATAGACAGATAGATAGACAGATAGATAGATAGATAAAAACAGGAAAAACAGTTACTGCCATGTATCAAACAGGTGGTCATTTGACGTAAGGCCAGAATCCAAACCACTTTCCCACCATCTGGTGTTAAGACGGCTGAATGCGTAATAATAAAAAAAATGTATATATTTCCATGTTTTTCCCAGATGACTCACAATTAAATACATTTGTGTCATAAGACACGTGTTCCTCTTGTTACTCCACAAAGAAAGAGGCAGCGTTCTGACGCCCGGCTACAAGCACCGACTCAGATACGGCCTTGGGTTTAAACATAAATTCTTCTTTGTTCCATCACAGATGGGAAGGATGTCAACACTGTGTACATGTTCTTTAAGGAATCACAGGAAGGACGGCGCAGCGGAGACCGTGCAACAGTGAGCGAAAGAATCTGAGTGATGTTTATATTCACCGCATACAGACCTGGTTAGTGTTGGAGCGGAGGACAGAAACACTGACAACAGAGACACAACAGGTCCACGCTCTCCACCCGGATGGAGCAGCTGCAGTAGTTGCTCTTACATGGAGAAGGAGGCGCAGAGTGGAAATATTATTTTAACCAGAGGTTTTAGTAATTATTTGCGATGATTAATCGCGATCATTTCCACAGCCGTGTTGAAGACCACCCCTGCTCCCAGGGGAACCCGATTACTGTGACATGTTTGGATCCAGTCACAAATATTTTTTTTTAGCGCAGAGTCAGACTGTCGGAGTCGGAGCTGCTCTTTGGAGTTAGGCGTCGCCATGGCGATGATCTGGCGGAGTGTAAATTGTCTGCGGCGGCCTTTTCTGTTCTGTCAAAGTCTGTTCAGACTAAGTCACAGCACAGTGTGTTCCTCTGTCTGCGCCCAAACACAATACTGTCTAAACACTTGGCCACTTATCCTGGAAAAACTTTTCCTGAGCCGCACGCGGTCCAATTTGTAAAGCCGGCGTATAAATATGATGAAGCTATTGGGCTTTGTCCATTCATCAGACCAATTATTGTTACAGTACATCAGCGATGGCGACTTGTGAGAATCTGCCAATTTTCCCTCCTCACCCGTAATAACTCCAGGTGGATTCAGAAGAGGATTCATCAGCAGGAGATTTGGAAGAGTGCAAAGATTACCAACGTGACACAAAAAAGAAAACATCTTGCTTCCGATCTTTTAAAATGTGCTGGGTATTATGAGTAAAACAGGTAGGAGAGGAGAGCGAGCGCCAAAATAAAGTCTCAGAGGAATCGCACCAATGGGTAGTGGTGGCCTAGCCCAGTGTTGTTGTTGTGGTTAAATGTCTCGTTTTATTTTCACGGTGTTCTGAAATATTTTCCTACCTATAAAATTTTCCTACCCGAATTAACTGTGCACAACAAGGATTTCCCAAATACACACAGCCTATAATTTTCACCTACCAGACTGGTATAAAGATTAAATGTTTTGTGCTATTTTCACAAACCGGTCGTTAAGTTGTGGTAGATAAATACCCCTTATTAAAAGTAAATCTCAGGTGTTTTGAAATATTTTCCTACCTATAAAATCTTCCTACCCGAATTAATTGTGCACAAAAAGGGTTTCTCAGGGTGCACACAACCTATAATTTTCTCCTACCCTCGTATCAATGACTTTATTATTGTTGTCTTCACTGAAAAAATATTTCCTAATCAAATATAGTTGCATTATTCATGATGGAATCCTAGCCATTCTATTGGTCAGTTCTTTTGTTGATATGGGTATGGATCAAGTGGAAGGAATAGACAGATGGAGACAAAATGAGACATTATTTCTCTGCGGCCCGGCACTAATTCACCCACGGACCGGCACCGGTCCCCGAACCAGTGGTTGGGGACCACTGGCCTAGTTGCTATCAACGTTCATTTTGACAATATCAGCCACAAGGGGGCACAATTCAGTGTTTTTTAGTGATGGGCAAAATCCCGTTAAAATGGTAAGGGTTGCTCAAAAAAAATAAAATGGCCAAATCAAAGATGTGAGACAACAAAATTATTTCCCTACCAATGGAAATTGTTGACTCGTTGTAGCAACACCTAAAAAAGGGACAAGTTGTAAAGACAAGGAGAAGAAGATTTTGACAATAGATTTTTTTGTTCCGAAATCCTCTTCTTCCCAACTCCCTTGTGTCCTCTTCCCCGTTAAGATCCCCTTAAAACTTTCTAAATCAGTTTCAGGCACGCTCCGTGATAGGCACCGCGTGTCGGAGAATCCAGAGACAGACAGATGGACAGACGGATGGATGGACTTGTTTTAGACCAGACTCTGGCTCTGGAGCAGTAATCAACAATGAAACTAACCCAGGGCTGCTACAGTCACAGCTGCTAATGAAACTCATTCGTCCAATATTTGTTTCTCTGCCAGAACATTTAGTGAGCGGTGCAGAGAGCAACCACTCCCTGGAGTGGAGCCATTCGCAGCCACGCCACCAAATGCAAATGTAATTGTACTTTAAGAAAATGATCCACATCTCCATCCTTAATGCCCGCGCATTAAAGCGCCGATCCCGGGAAAAGCTGAGGACTAATGATAATGACTGTGTTTGTCAGCGTCAGTGATGGATGTCCAGTCGCTGCCAAACAGGTGGCATCCTGCAGGCAATCACAGCTTCATCAATAACACATTACACTCACTAATATTCTCTGTGCGTTTCAGCCGGCGTACGTACGCTATGTTTTTGCCAACGGCTCTTCTGTAAATGGAGACGGATGGGAAAAAATTGATTAATGCAAATACCCACACACACATATACTGGTATAGACACATTACTAATCACATATCAGCAGCAGCAGCAGCAGATTGACTTGGTAGACGCACGTTCAACAAACATATAATGGACCTTGGGTCACGAGAGGGTGAGATGCAGAAGAGACTGATGAAACCAGGAGAAGGACTGGATTCTGTGACTTTTCTTGTCACCCATGCTGTCTATCAATAAAATGTCCAAAGCAGGAAATCAGGGAATCAAATCAAAAAGACAGACAGAGAGTCAAAAAACTAAAGATGGACACGGATCCGCGTGCGTATTCTGAGAAGAACACACAAACGACACCTCAAACGTCAAAATACGTTTATGAATTCTTCCAAATACGTTTATGAATTCTTCCAAATACGTTTGTGAATTGTGCTACGCATATGCAAATTGTGCTTTTAATTTGTGAAACCTCGCTAATTTGTATTTTTGAGACTGGTCTTACGCGACCAGATTTGTGACCGTAATTTTTCTACGTCACTCCGTCACCAGCCAATCAGAAGTTTCAATCGTTTGCAGCCAATCACACGGCAGTGTCCCCACAAGGGTCAGTATGTGACGTCACTAAACTGCGTCCAAGAACCAAGTTCACGTCCTACAAAAATTGCGTCTGGAATGTTATCACATGATACTTACTCTTGAATGCTCGTCATTATTATAGGGCGTGAACTTGGTTCTTGGACGCAGTTTAGTGACGTCACATACTGACCCTTGTGGGGACACTGCGGTGTGGTTGTCTGCAAAAAAACACTTCTTCTATTAACATACTCATTATATTCAGTGTGCCTTTCAAAATAAGAGGTTTTCTCAAATTGAACACACGCTCAACAGCTGATACACATTATTTTGATTTTTTTAGAAAAGAAGTGGGTCCGCGACCCACATTTGGGTTGGGACCCACTAGTTGAGAACCATTGCCATACGGGATATGTCCGACTCATGTGGCCGGAACTGCTTTGGATAAAAGCATCTGCCAAATCAATCGAAATGTAACGTGGAGAAAGAAGAGGAAGAAGCCGAGAGTCGGCGATGCGTGGATGCTCACAGTCGCAAACAAAAACACATTTTTCTGCCATTTGTGTCGGAAAAACAAAGGTGAAGAAGGCGTTGTTTGTGGACCAGGAAATGTCCTGACAGACGTGGTCGGTCTGGACTGTCAGTTGACTGGCTTTCTTCTCAGGATCTGTGTTCAAACACATTTATTGTGGCAGGTGGAGGTAAAAATCAGCAGGAGTTTCGAAAATTGATTTTCACGCGATTGATCGTGAGGTGACAATCACTTTGCACAACTTAAAAAATCGCAACTTTCGACTGAAAACCATTATATTTTTTGTCAGTAATGAGGAACAAATGCCCGTTAGAAGCTGTGGTTGATGGGAATGACCTCCGTCAGCTGCTTAACTAAGGAGTTAGGACTGTGATTTAAAATGTCTTTTCAAAGCGTCTCACAGAGTAGTCTTCTGAAGGACAACACTGATTTTGGGGCTTTTACACACACTAATGGTCATTAAGCTGACGGGAAGATTTCATCTGCACTATTTTCTCCAGAGCCAATCAGTGTTCAGCTCTTAATGAGGAGGGAATATTCATCTAGGATTTTTCAGAAATAATTCCCCCCTTATTTTTTTGTGTAATCAGTGGAATTCACTTTGATTGACGCCGCTTTTTGCCTGAAATTGTAGGTCTTTATTTTAGGGACGAAATTAGCGTCGTAATAGAGTCATGGAAATTTCACTTCCGGGACCTTTGTAGGGAATTCCAATCTGTCCTTTCATGCCCAAAATGCAGACTGAATTAAAAAGCATGTGTTTGTGGGCGACACTCATCTCAGTCAAAGGGAAAATCATTGGTGTTTAGTTTTATTGTTGACATTTCACCAGGGTTGGACGAATGTCTTGGCCTGTTTTCTGCCTCTTTGACCGAATGCCATTTGCATTCTGATGATGCCACGTCACAGCTGGTCTTCCTTGTGTCCTTCTTTGAACCAACCCAGAGAGACGGAGTCAAAGAGGGTGTCGCTCTCTCTACACCTCTTTTAACCACTCGCACCGACAAAGCTCGCCGCCGTGGGGAGTAGCTGTGAAACTGCAGGTCCCTAACGCTCCCCGCGCTGTGACAAAATCCTTTTTTCTTGCCAGCAAAATCCCACTGGTGTCAAAAAATTAAGTTTTATCTGGATCAAAACCTCGGGTTTGATGTCCAATAATGAGCCATGACAAATCTATTAGATTACCTGTATTTTCTTCAATTCCTTGTTCATTTTAATGCCTTGTTCCACTAAAGGTGGATTACTGATGATTAATATAAGCAGGAAAACATTTATTCATCTTCATCTGCTTGTCCGTTGCAGTTGGCTCCACCCAAATCACATTGCACTCTACTGTGAGCTTTTCTGTGGTTGATGAAGTGCTTTAACCCAGGATGGTGCTAGGCTCAGAGCCCCTCAGTTTGAACCTTAAGCCTTGCGAACCCAGGTCCATGTCCTTAGAACTCTTGGTGTAAGAACTGATTCTGGTCACTATCAAGAAAAACAGGGAAAATGTCCAAATATCGGCTCTGAAATTCAGCTCATCTTGTTATAATCATTATATCCCTCCAAGCAAATTAACCTTTAGTGAAACCAATAAATTAAATGACCAAGAAATTAGCGAAAACCAAAGAGTGGTCTAAAGATTTTTCATGATTGCATTATGGACAAATTGGATCATTTAAGAAGTAATAAGTCTATGTCTATAGGTTTAAACCTACTGAGGTGGAGGTTTGGACCAGAGAGAAGAGGAACGAAGGTCAATGTAGGCAATGAATGACATGGAGAACAGTGGAATGGTGAGGTTACAAGGAGCAGAGGTGGAGAAGGTGGAGGAGTTTAGATACTGAGGATCAACCATTCAGAGCAGTGGACACTGTGGAGGAGACAGAGAAGAATAAAGTGGTCAGGATGGAACATCTTGAGAAAAGAGTCAGGAGTGATGAGAGTCAGCTAAGGTGGAGGGACAGGATGAGAGACACTAGGAAAAGGTAGAGGACAGGAGACAGAGCTGGAGGTGGAGGAGTTAAAGATGCTGAGATTCTCTTTAGGAGAGACAAGGATGGACAGGATCAGGAATGAGGTGATTAGAGGGACAACACAGACAGGAAGGTTTGGAGAAAAAGCTAGAGACAAAAGATTGAGATGTTTTGGACATGTTCAGAGAAAGGACAGTGGATACATTGGTAGAAGAATGATCCTAGAGATGGAGCTACCAGGTAGATGGATGCAGTGAGGGAGGACATGGAGGTAGTTTGAGTCAGAGTAGAAGATGGAGAGGACAGGGGGAGATGGAAATTGTTGACTCGCTTTGGAAACACCTGGAGAGAAAGGGACAAACCGAAAGAAGAAGTAAAACATATATTTATTTGTACAAGACAACGTTTCCTTCTTCCTAAATCTAACCTTGTTGCTTGTGAAATCCAATTTTATTCCACAATAGTTGCCAATCCTACAAACATTTCGAGTTGCATTACATTTGTTACTTTCGTTCAGAACCTTCTCTTATTTTGGGAGTTTTTTTTATTCTTTTTTGTATCTTATCCATTGAAAGGTGTGAGTGTGTGGTTCTATCAGGCTACTCCCAGCTCTGTAATCTGAAATCCTGAAGCCAATCTCTGTGCAACGCCGTGATTTAAGTAGTTCTGCTGGTAGTTTCATTTACAACAACATTGCAGCGTCTCCATTTGTTGTCAGCAGCAACGGTTTATTGACCTGTTGCACACGCAGCACACTTTCTGTAAACAGCGGCGAATGGAGATATTGGAGTAAGAACACCTTCCATTAGGAAGTTAATCATTTTGACCGAAAAACTCTGCTGGGACACGGGCCGGATTGAGAGAAGGAATGAATTGTGTTGTGAATAGAGAAAGACAAGGGAGAAAAAAGAGCAATTATTTCCCCTGTGACTTTTTTAGCGCCCTGTACCGACTGTCCTGAGATTAATTTCCCTGCTTTATAACATAAAGAAATCATTTATTTCATGAGTCCGTGCGCCCAGAGCCCCGGACCCAGTGCAACTCTGGGCTGTTTTATTTACCTGCCCAGCAGAGAAGAGATGGAAGAGCGAGTGGCTGGATGTAATTTGTGGAATCGGCCGAGGCCCCGCTCGCTGCTTTCGATTGCTGTAAACAACGCGTCTCTTTCGGTGGCTGACAGATGGACACCAAAGATGTCCCCTGACAGCAAAACAAAGGTGATTTTGTAAATTACAGGGACCTGTTCTGGGTGAATTGCACCCGGTGAGTGTGAGTGGTGGCAAAGGTTGACTGGGTTATTGGATTTTATTGTTAAGCTGCCGTGCATCCGAGCACAGACCAGAACAAAAGACCAAAACGCCCAAAAAAAAGGTAACAGGCTCTTGTCAGGTGTCAGTGCAGCGGCCGTTCGAGCGCTGAGGGTTGACTTTTCACTTTGAATCACTTTCAAAAACCAAAGCGCGTATTTCAATATATATTCCAAATGCTTATTTCTAAGGAAAAAACACACTTTTTTTTTACAAAAACAATGTTTCTGATGGGGTTGTACTCACAGAAAAACAACTATTAACAATCACTTTCTCACCTCAGCCAATGATAAATATAATATTTTCTCTTTTTCCCCACACACTAACACTGTATATACACATATATTATTATAAAATTCATCAAATATCTTCAAACAGACACGTATTCTGTGCATCTGTCTATCAAAATTCAAGTTGTAATTTTTAACTTTTGTATTTTTTTTGTTTTTAACCCTTTGTCCCTTCTATTCTATTCTATTCCTTTCATAATGTAGATGTTGACAACGTGATTCTTTGCAACTCAGATGGGTCTCGAACACAGGACCAAGTAGAAAGTGTAAGGCAGGCGTGATAACCGCTACTCTATGAAACAACGTGATGGAGAGCTGTGTGTCTAATCCTAATCCTAATCTGAAACTTTCCAGGACGCATTGACTCATCACATCATGACATGTCCTGCTTGGCCATCACTGGCTGCAGATGATCACGTGACATTGCTTGGCCAATCAGTGAAGCGAGAAATTGTGTGCCCTCAGAAATGATCCAAGGCTTGAAAGTCATCGTCGTACGTCATCTAATTACTATCTTCATATTTTAATCGATACTAACAATTTACCACGGAACGGGATGGGAGTTAGCATCCTAGCCTCATGATTTGCAATGCCAAGTTGAGCAATTCTAGCTTCTTTGTCGTCTTTATTAAAGTCGCAGTTTCTGACGTGTGTTGTGTTTGGACGTACAACGTGATCGGCCCAGTCACTCCCGATCATCGGATCGTACAGTATCAGAACACAAATTGTGATCTGTAAATTGCTACATCCCGCGATTCACTCGTACGTTATGAGTAGGAGATAGTTTCGGTGATTGTAATAAGTCGCACAGTGTACGCCCGACTTTACTCAGCGTAATACCTCCAATTACCACTAGAGGCGCTAACTTCTGAGCTGTAAATGCAAGTCAAATGCTTAAAGTCAAAGTGAAGACGCATGTATCTAATGTAGATCGCACAACTTCCACCTTCAAACATTGGTCTGCAGAGAGAAAGGACGTCGTGAAAATGTTGAGAAACTGTGAGACAGTTTGGACAGTTTTGCCTTTGGACTCTTTTAAAGGGCCTGAGGTGAGACTTCAGAGTCTGGGTGGGTAGACAGGACAGATGAGAAAGAGTTCTACCCACCACTCCATCACTACCACCTCCAACAGCTGAAGACCAGAGAAGGTCTGAAGAACAAACATGTTCTGATCCTTCTCACTGGTCCTTACGACATAAAAGAAAGAAAGAGATAGTGAGTCTGGAGGAGGTGGAGGAGGTGGAGGAGATACATACATGTTACCTTTACTCCATGCTGCCACTTCTTTATAAAGTGTGTATTTTTTTATTTTTTTAAAGGCAGCAGTTTCATAAAGGCTGTCACTCCTGTCAACTTCATCCAGAGAAGAACTGATTTCATCAAAGATCATCTTTTTTTTTTTCTTATTAATTCATCTTTTTATTCAGCATCATCCAGTTTTCTCCTTGACGGATTTTCCACTCGGAACACACGCATCAGCAGAATGCCAAAAATATGAGTTGATTTTTTTTTTTTTTTTTTTAACTTATTTATCATGACTACAGCATCTTTGAAATGAGTCTAAGAAATTCATAACTTTATCTTTAAGAGAACTTCTTAAACACCAACTGTTCAAGGTGTCACTTTCTTCACCTTCAACCAAACCATGGACGATCATCGTCACCTTGGAGGTGTCACTGAGCTGATGAGGACAAGGACGGGAGTCATCTTCACAGTTCATGTGTGTTTTTTAAGAGATTTTTTAAAATAATTATTATTATTCTAAGCATTTATTGGTTAGAAATGTTTTACAACGATACCTGAAATATCACCCTGTCCTTATCAGTAGATTTCAACTAAATCAACAGCGATAGACAGACAGAGAGACAGGAAGACAGGGGACAGAGCTGGAGCTGGAGGAGTTAAAGATACTGCTGAGGAGAGACAAGGATGGACAGGATCAGGAATGAGGTGATTAGAGGGACAACACAGACAGGAAGGTTTGGAGAAAAAGCTAGAGAAGACAGATTGAGATGGTTTGGACAAGTTCAGAGGGACAGGGGATAGAAGACACAGACACACAGAAGAGTGGTCTAAAGATTTTTACAGGACAGTGGTGAGACCAGCCATGACGGATGGATTAGGGACACTAGGAATAGACAGGAGACAGAGCTGGAGGTGGTGGAGTTAAAGATGCTGCTGAGATTGTCTTCAGGAGAGACAAGGAGGGACAGGATCAGGAATGAGGTGATTAGAGGGACAACACAGACAGGAAGGTTTGGAGACAAAGCTAGAGAAGACAGACTGAGATGGTTTGGACATGTTCAGAGGAGGGACAGTGGAGACATTGGTGGAAGAATGATCCTAGAGATGGAGCTACCAGGTAGGAGACAAAGAGGAGATTGATGGATGGAGGTGGTTTGAGTTGGAGTAGAAGATGAGATAGAAAATGTTGACTCGCTGTGGAGATCTTTTACACACACACATATATATATCCACATACGTACGCACCATACATATGTATGCGTATATCTATTGCATATGTATGTACACATATATACATATATATTCCTACTTGCATACTCACATGCACGTCCCTACATACAGCTGCATGTATAACACATGCATCGTGCAGCACTCACAGTATATAGATTTTATATTAAAGCTCATCAGTGAATATGTAACAGCGCCCCCTGTAGGAACTTGAAGACGAACACAATTGTGACATTTCTGCGGGAGTTCCTTCTTAACGATATTAACGTTAATCATCTAAATTACAGTCAAGATTGTAGAAAAACCAAATATCAAATAATTCTCCTGATGAGTAATTGTTGTTGAGTAACAATTCAAACAGTACGTTTGAACCTAAATTCTCCCAAATGACAGAATATGCATTTTTTTTGACAGAGGAATAACAAAACACTCCCTTATCAGCCTTATATAAATGTCAAATATAATTTATTCCTCTTCTGCCGGTGGAGAAGCTTCGCTGCATAATATTTACAATCCACTGCAGAGCAGGTGTTTGCCCTGAGAATGGACGAGTAGGTGGGGACAGTGGTAATAATCTTGTCCTTGTCCAAACACAACTGGGAAACCAAGATCTACGCACCGTGTTTCCCAACCTTTTTTGTGCCACGGAACTGTTAAATGTCTCGTACTAATTTCACTGACCGGTCATTAAGTTGTGGCAGATAAATACCCCTGATTAAAAGTACATTTTTGGTGTTCTGAAATATTTTCCTACCTATAAAATCTTCCTACCGGAATTAACTGTGTATGGGCACAACAAGGATTTCTCAAGTAAACACAGCCTATAATTTTATCCTACCAGACCGGTATAAAAGGTTAGAATTTTGTATCAATGACTCGTTTATTGTTGTTGTCTTCACTGAGAAAATATTTCCTAATCAAATATAGTTGCATTATTGATGATGGAATCCTAGCCATTCTATTGGTCAGTTTTTTTGTTGATATGGGTATGGATCAAGTGGAAGTAATAGACAGATGGGGACAAAAGGAAACATTATTTCTCTGCGGCCCGGCATTAATTCACCCACGTACCGGTTACCGGTCCCCGGCCCAGTGCTTGGGAACCACTGGTCTAGAGGAGTAGAACTACTGAAGTTCCCTCTGACATCAACCAGAAACTGATGAAGTTCCTCAGTTGAGGAATGAAATGTCTTACACTTCCAAGAAGAAGTCCAGTTGCTGAGAACTCAATTTTTTGGATAAAATTTTTGGTCTGAGACGAAAAAATTCTGGTTCAGAGTCCAGGATTTTTTTTAACTTTTTAGGTGACGAATGACGAATGGTTGCAGGACACTTAGCATTTTTGGAGAACCAAATAAAACAGGGATCAATCAGTTACCACTATTTTTGTTGAGAAACAATACTTTGTGTTTACTGTTTTTGTTTTTGACGATACTCAACGCATGGTCCAGGGTGTAACAACTGTACACAGCCCTCTAGGTTAGCAGCCCAGAGCTAATGGAAGAGCAGACAAACATATAGGTCTGTTTGTCAGTGCAGTTCAATGTCGTCGTTCTCTGCCTCATTATTTATTTTCGACATTGTCTTCGGTGGAGACCGAACTCTGTGGATTGAACTTTATTACCGATACCACGACTTTCTTCTGCATTTACATCTGCCGTGCCGGAGAGAGACGGCAGCACTTGTCCGAGGAGACACAGACAGTGAACGCAGCAGTCAAACCAGAGACACTAAAGACGTATTTTTTATGACGCCTTCACAGCAGTCTCCATGCACAGCACTAAAACAGGCCACTGGAGGCAGCGGAACAGACATGAGGTGAGACGGGGAGCAGATACAAGCTGAAAATAATGCAAAAAAAGCAAAAAAGGAAAAAAAAAAAAAAAAAAAAGAGAACCCATGATGCTCTCTGTTCTGCCACCCTGTCGCTCAGGGACACACAAAGGCCCGGTGATTTGGACACAGCATGCAGCCACTGGAGAGCAGCATTAAGTTCTGGGCTGACAGCAGCACAAAGAACCGACATCCACTCAGTAAGTGAGCGTGGAGGAAGCTGCAAACCTGACGTGACTTCTCCCCACGTCCATATACAGGTCCATTTATTTTTCGCTTTGGAATTTGAAACATTGTTACATAAAATATAAATTACAGCCCAAAGTGTTGACATCAAAGCTGGGTGCAGCGCCGTAACTAACCTTTTTATGAAAATTGCATCACATTCGCGCGCGTGCCTGAAATGCAATCCTCCCATTTCTCCACCATATTCAACACCAAGACACAGTTTCCAGGAACAAAAAGACTGAATAATGGCCAGAAGCTCAGATTTCTGTTTGAAAAGATTTGAGAGTAAAAGAGCGTCTTGGAGCTACGCTGCTACCATCAAGAGACAATTATAGAAACAAAAAAGTTTGGATAAAAGTTGCGTGGTATGTGGTCGAGACAGTCAACGGTTAAAAGTTTTCGTCCAATCAGATGCAAATGATTTCCTGTTAAAATTATGAAAATAAAGCGTTGAAAGCAGTGGCTTAGTGGTTAAGGAAGTGGACTTGGTTCCGTAAGGGGTCAGGATCGAATCGACCAGCTCCAGCAGTATTTGGTTCTGAAATCAGTGGTTGGGCCCCACTAGGGGGCGCAAAACAGAAAAACTGGTCTCTGTAGGGAATCATCGTTTTTGGTATTTTTTTCGTAAACCAAAACACGTCAATTGTTATTTGGCTAAAAGTTAATTTATTCCCACGTTCCCTCAACACATCACCATTGTTTCCTCTCTCTGGTCAAACCTTGTCTTTTTCGTCAACATTTTGAGTCAATCAATTTCACGGAGGCTAATATTTAAAAAATGCGGCCGGATGTTAAATATCTGAGAGAGTTTTTAATCAAAAAGTCCATGATGAAACCACCGGCAACTTTTGGCTACATTTTTTGATCACACTAAAAACAACTGTGTGGTATTTTGCAACTGTGTATTTTTGAAATACAAAGTTTTAAAAACAGTTTTTAATGTATTTATACGATAAAAACCAATGAGAAACAGTTAGATTTTAGTCGTGTGAGTATTGAATATTTAGTAATTTTGGCTATGATCTCCAACTACTGCAATTTCACTTTTTTTATTTATGTATTTAAAATATTTTTATAAGTTTTGAGAATATTTGGCTTAAAAAAATGTTTTTTTCTGTTATTCGCACAAATTTTTCCATTTTTTTTACAAACAAAGAATCACAGGTGTGAATTTCCTCCATTTTAGCGTTGTTATACGATCAAGATCATATGTTGCCATGGCGATGAGTAAAGCGGTACCTTTGCTGTTCGCGTAGTTGGACCAAAAACACACGCAGCAGCTACGTAACCGTTTACATCTACCAACGTCTCGGGCCACGAAAAAAAAAAAAACGGCCAAAAAAAAAAAAAAAAAAAAAAAAAGAACAAGCAGCGTCTGTTAGTTTCATTAGTAAGAAAACGGAAAAATAAGGGCCAAGATTTAATCAGTCATTTCCGATAACATGAAAAAATCCGGTGCCATCTACTGGGCAAATGCATTATTGCAAGATAAAGGCAGAAGTATAATAAAAATATAAATAAATTCTTTAATTTGGACAAGGTTGTCGGGCCGCATTAAAAAGCTCAGCGTGCCAAATGGGGCCCCTAGGCCTTAGTTTGCCCACACCTGTGTTAGACCAATCGGGTAACTGATTGATGACACCTGTCCATCAGTCCATGGCTGCCGT
>JAFBJS010003216.1:35779-47151 GCA_016785265.1 Paraplagusia blochii | reverse complement strand
CCCCAAACATACTGACTGACAAATATTTGTTTAATAAAACCTAAAGACTCTCTCAAACTCACAGTGGTGTTTTTAACCTTTTGTCCGTTTCTTTGACGCAGAATCCACTGTTTGAAACGACAAAAAACGACAAAAAAAAAGAGTAAAAGTTCTGGCCGAGCTCGCGTCTGTCTCTTATACACATCTAGATGTGTATAAGAGACAGGATTCAAACCTGAAGCCCTGCGGACCCAAGTCCACTTCCTTAACCACTAGGCCACCACTCCTGAATGAAAATATAAATAAATTCTTTAATTTGGACAAGGTTGTCGGGCCGCATTAAAAAGCTCAGCGTGCCGAATTGGGCCCCTGGGCCTTAGTTTGCCGAATTGGGCCCCTGGGCCTTAGTTTGTCCATACATATTTTTTTTCAAGTCTTCTACAGGGACGAACGGATTCTAAACAGTGGTTTAAACATACGTCTGGTCAACAATTTTGACATAAATCGGTTGTTCTACGGAAACATACTTTTTTTTTTTTTATGGCCTAAAAGGTTTTACAGAAGTTGAAAATACTCCTGCGGCGCTGTTACTGGTGTCATACTCCCCGAGGCCGAACGACTATCGCACCACCGCTGCAGCGTCACCGTCACCACCTGTCTCTCTTTCACTCTGTCCTGTCTCTTTGGTGGACTTGGTGGAAATGGGATGCCACTCCTCTGGAGCGGTAGCAGCGCAGCTCCTCTGGTCTCCTGAGCCTTTCCTGCAGCCTACTTTCTCCTGTAACCTACTTACAAAGCTTTTTTAACAGATCCCAATGAAAGAGTCAATTTCTCTGCTCATCTCCACGTCTTTAATGGACGCGGCTGAAGAGACGAGCGATTCAGAGCCGGACGGAGAAGTTGAAACACTGATGCTCAAAGTTAACACTCAGCTCCAGCTCTTGGCGTTTGGGCGTATCTTGGGAGTTTCATTTGTGGTCGGGAAAAAAAATAAAAATTCTGGTGGTTGAATTTTTCTCCTTTTGATCAGAAACCAAAGCAGATGTGTCCTCCACTAACACTGCTTTTATTACCGTCTCAGCATTGAGAGAAAGTAATAAAAGTCAGTTGAGACGAGCGAGTTCTAAACCATTTTATCACTTTTGTTATATCTTCTCCTTAAAAGACACAGCAGCAAAATCGACGGCAGCCGTTTTTGGGATTTGAACGCGATGGCGGAGACAAAGTGACGTGTGACGTGTATTACAGTATTGACTGTTTGATACTTGATCTGCACAAAGTCACTTAAAGCAATAATTTAAATACTTTTTACTTGATGAATTCAACAGCCAGTGACACTTTCTTTCGTCTCCTTTCGGCTTGTCCCATTTTTTTTAATCAGGTGTGGCCACAGCCAGTCCACAATTCCCATCTCCCCCTGTCCTCTGTATCTCCTACTCTAACTCCAACTACCTCCATGTCCTCCCTCAGTGCATCCATCAATCACCTTTTTGTCTCCTACCTGGTAGCTCCATCTCTGGGATCATTCTTCTACCAATGTCTCCACTGTCCCTCCTCTGAACATGTCCAAACCATCTCAATCTGTCTTTTTCTCCAAACCTTCCTGTCTGTGTTGTCTCTCTAATCACCTCATTCCTGATCTTGTCCATCCTTGTCTCTCCTAATGACAATCTTAGCATCTTTAACTCGTCCACCTCCAGCTCTGTCTCCTGTCTTTTGCCTATTCCTAGTGTCTCCATCATCATGAAAATGCAGTAAAAGAAGAAGAAAAGCATGCGTAAATGAAATAAAAAATAAAATCTAAACTTTACTGCAATGTAAACACACCTGACATTGAAGTCAAATATACTCAATAAAGCCTGAGTAAAAAGACAACATGTCCACACACACACACTAAAGTTGTGTGAGTCGACCATGGAAAAATACATTTTTCATTTTTCTTTTTTTTTTCTGGTCTTAAACCCAGTGATTCGTCCTCTGGCTGCATCACCAGGCTCTGCTTTAATGCAATTAAATTGTGTCTCGGGGAGAAATTTTCACAATTTTTTTGTCCAAGTTCCTCATGTTCTTCAGAAACAAAGTTTCACTACTTTGTCTTCTCAGCCAATTAATGAATACAAACTGCAGGATTTTTTTTTTTTTTTTCACAGAGACACAAAGAAGTTCACAGTGAATTCTAATGGTCGTCTCTGTGAACAATGTTCCGCCGTGTGATTAATTCATCACCGCAAATCCACTGCCTTTCAGCCAAACAAACTAAATTCTTGTGAGGTTGCAGTTTGTCCTTGAATGGAACAGAGGAGACTAACAAACAATGGCTGCTTCCACCACCAAACATCTAAATGTCCACATTTGCACGTTAGGTCTTCAATGAAACCCGTGTGGTTGCAGGTTCTGGGGAGGATTTTACCCTCAGTTGCATCATTATTTGAAAAAACACACAGAAATGTTCATTTTGCAGGTCATGTGTTTGTCCACTCACTGATGTTTGTAGTGGAAAATACTGGAAACCATTACTTCAGCAGGAAAAAGCATGAACAAAGACCTTGTAGTGAACAATGTTGGGGATATAATTGATTCTGGCAACATTAGCTCCACAGCCTCCATTCAAATCCCAGGTTTTAGCCCAGACTAATGTTCATTATGGTGTTTTTTTTGTTTTTTTTCCTCACTATCACAAAAGAAAAAAGTCGATACGTCTCTGGTTGCTTTGCTCAGCGTTGAAACGTAATTGTTTTTGAGCGTTCTGCCGCCGCAGCACCTTCGTCTCATCTGCGCACACGGACAAAAAAAAAAAAAGACAAACATAAATTTCCCGTCACATCCACAGGACACTACGCTTCATTACATCTGATGATTGTCTCGCCAGAATTATAGAAGGAGAAATATACCACGGTGCATATAGATAGAGCTCCACAGTCACCAACTCAACACGTCATATTCATGTTTGATTATTTTTCTCAGTTTTTCTCTAAATGGAAAAATAACTCTAACAAGTTAAATACAAACTTATTTTAGAATTAACCAGAAACCTTTTAACCAAAAAAAAATTTTTTTAGAAAAAAAAAAAATACAGAAATCTTTTACCTCCCTTGGTATAATGACCATAATTTCCCAAAAGGATTAACGTTAAAGTTTTATTTTTATATCTTTTTTTTTTTTTTTTTAATCTTATCTCAGGGCCTTCAAACTCAATTTCACAGCGGGTTAGAATTAAAAAACTGCCATGAAGTCATGGGTCAAACTGAAATATATATTGAGATAAACTGTAACCGTTCATGTTTTCCTTGGTATTTGTTGGGCCAGAATTGGCCCCCGGGCCTGAGTTTGACACCCGTGTTTTACATCCACAGTAAATCAGTAGAACGTCAAGCATGACATAGGTGGTCAGTTTATTTGTTACCTGGAAAAAAAAAAAAAAAAAAGAATTCTTTCATTCATCTGCTTGTCCGTTGCTGAGTTGCAGGGCTAGGTGGCGCCACCCACATTACATTGCATCATATTGTGAGCCTTCCTTGTTTGGTGGTGAGCCCACAAAGTTAAGTGGGTTGGGACGGTGCTATGCTCAGTGGAGACCTAGCAACTGGGGGATTCGAACCTGAAGCCTAGTCCAAGTCCGCTTCCTTAACCACTAGGCCACCCCTGCGGCCTCCTGACAAATTTTATTTTTTTTTTTGGACAGCGATAACAGAACAAAAATTCTCCAGAAATCAAAAATTAGTTAGTTAACATTAGACATTGAGCTGCAGAACTGCCCCCTAGTGGGCTACCACCATATTAATTCAGAGTCCAGGCGGGTAAAGCAAGATCTCAAAGCCCAGCGTGTCTTCAACTTCAATCCTGTCAAGAATTACATACGTATTAACTATTCTAGTTCCAATAACAACAAAAATATATATTTTTTTGTGGCGTTAAGGAATAATTTATCTGGATCAATAATGATTATGAAATTCATCCATTCAACCTTTAAACTTTATCGAAATAAAAAAAAATTAAATATTTGACAGCCTGTGCTGTACGTAAGACGATTACGATTCACTCATATGGGGATGCCATAAATTTTATCCACAGCGCCCTCTGCAGGGAGGTAAGGGTAATACACATTACTATAGTGAAAGTGATAAGTGACATAGCAGTGTTAGCAGTGTGGTGTGGGAGAGAAGTTTTTTTTTTTTTTTTTTTTTTTTTACAAACTGCAAAAGTAAAAGATCTGCCGAATAAATGACGTGGGAGGAGCCGCCGTCAGGTGACTGCGACGCAGGAGTAAAGTACGACAGCTGTCATGATGCTGTCAACGCAGTAAGAAAGGAGTTTACAGACGCAGACGCAATAAGTCAGGTGTCAAACGTGGAGCGGCCGATGACAAATGACAAATGGCTGAACGTGAGGAGGTCAAGGTAAAGTGACAGTCAAAGAAACGGATGATGAAAAATATATTTCTGCTGAGCTGCAGCCGTGAAGACGGAGAATTGAGACGCCAGACACAGAGATGAACCCTGCCCTCCAAAATAAAAGTTAACATTGAGGAGTTATTAGTTCTTTGTACTGATGCTTGTATGGACTAGGGTACAGACAGTTTTTATCGTCTTCTTGACAAAACTTTTTTTTTTTACTAAATTTCTCTGCTGAATTACAGTGAGTAAATCTAGGTTTAAAAAAAAAGCATTTCAACTAACATTTTCTTTTAAATTGTCATAAAAGTGACCGTCACAACCAGAGATGACTTTTCACTTACACTTATTTCTATTGGTTTTAATTTTCTTTAGATTTTCAATGTCAGACGAGAGTTTTTTTTTCCATGTTGTCTGGCATTTAGTTCAGACAAACACAGGAAAATGGACCAGGATGTGACATATATATAAATACACAGGTATATAAAAAAAAAATCAGATTATTCTGTTGTTTCCTTCAATTTAATGTGTAGTTCCATTAAAGCGCCATCTTTGGATCCAACATTTTTGCATAGTTTTCTTGACGGAAACCAAAATCACTTCTACTTTTACATCAATAGCTATGGCATTATACAGCCATAAAAAGTGTTTTTAGGGATTCAATGTTGTGGTCATTGTGTTGTTCAGGTAATGTAGGGCAGTGGTTTCCAACCACTGGGCCGGGGACCAGTACCGGTCCGTGGGAGAATAGGTGTCGGACCACAGAGAAATAATGTCCATACCCATATCAACAGAAGAACTGACCAATAGAATGGCTAGGATTCCATCATCAATAATACAACTATATTTGATCAGGAAATATACAATATTTATATAACAATAAACTCAAAATGACGCAGAGTCATTGATACAAGATTCTAACTTTTTATACCGGTCTGGTAGCAGAAAATTATAGGCTGTGTGCACTTGAGAAATCCTTAGGATTTAGGGTAGGAAGATTTTATAGGTAGGAAAATATTTCAGAACACCAAAAATTTACTTATAATAAGGGGTATTTATCTGCCACAACTTAACGACCGGTCCGTGAAAATAGTACCTTTACATTTAACTGGTCCATGGCACAAAAAAGGTTGGAGAAAACCGGTGTAGGTTATAAAACCTAAAGAAGACAATGAACACCAGGCATTAAAATGAACAAGAATTTGAAGAAAGCTTCCTGGTCGGATGACTCTGTCATGACTGCAGAGTCATTTTTATACTATATAAATATTACTTTATAAAGGTTGTGTTTCAACATTAAATGACTTTATTTTTCAAGTTATTTTTCTCCAACCTTGAGGTCAGTGTTGTCAGGACAAATGTTGCTTTTTCCCAGTGGTTGCAGGTCAAGCAGAATAATAATCTTTATAATAACAGTCATCAGGCTGTTTCTACCGTCTTCCGCCGACCCTTTTATTCCCTTCACTTTTCTGGGGTTGTTTTTCTACATTTCTTTTTTTTATTTTTTTTTTTGGCTCAGCAGGAAACAAGACTTCTGGGTTTTTGTGTAGATGTCAACGCCACAGGTGAAGACTCCCATGGTTGTTTCTCTGCTACGACTAAAGTAAACGCGTACAAACTGATGAAATTGAATGTACATTTTTTAACTGCAGTTAAAAACTGAGACATGAACCGTCAAGGTAAAATAATCCCACAGGAAAAAAATATGTGACCTGAAAAATCATCAAACGACACTCGCTGGGAGGAAACAAAGGGCGACTCTAACTGGAATCCAATCATTTTTTCATTTCCTCATATGAAAGAGCTACAGTGTATCTTCAAAAAGCTCATGTTCAAGGTTCACCGTGACCTTTATGGTCCATACAGTGTTGACCTAAGACCAAAGGAGATCAGGAGGTGTCGGTAGCCACTGATTGTTCTTACTCGGTGAAAACAGAAGCGGAAAATAAAGTAAAAAGTAAGAAAGCTCCACAATTACGGCTCACAAACAGGATTTCGGATGCATTCCTGAAGCTGCTGTTTTATATTTTGTTTTTTTGTTTGTTTGTTTTTTTTGGAGAATGTCAGATCTTGAGATTTTTTCGCTGCCGACGTTGGGAGTTAATGTGAAGAGCCTCTCAGATTGAAGGATGATTATGCAAACATCACGCGGAGGAGATCCTCCATTAAACTGCACTGTCACGCTGCTAATGCGCTCGTATGAAAAACACAATTACAACCCGGCATTTTAGTAAATAGTGAGAAAATTTGTGAAATTGTTCGCAGTGATTTAAGATATAAAAAAATATTTAAAAAAAACTGCAGAGTGAGGGTCACCCATGGTTGAAGTAAAAATGAGAAATAAAAAACAAACAGTGTCGATGTGGTGACGGCTGCATGACTAAACATGGCATTAAGGAGCTGTATAAACATCGGAATTCCATTACAGTAATGCTGTGGCCTATATTAGAGCTCTGCATAAACATATACACATTGCAAACAACATATATTTGCAGGAACGGCATCACAGTCTCGTCTGGAATGGGAGCTCATCTTACTGGACAAAAAAACAGCAATAATTCATGCTGGTGTTTTGCAAAGATGTTCTGTTTCATAGACTCACCAGAAACAAGAGGAATATTTGTGTTTAGAGATGGACGATAATATCGGCTCAGCTCGATATTAGCGTCGGAAAGTATCGGTATCGGTTTTTCCACCGATTTTCAAAATCCGATGCTGCAAAGCCGCGGTCTCGGCAAATACGTTGGACTTCTTTATGGGGTCCTGAGTCAGCACTACTTACACTTTGACCGTCACATGATTAATGATGTCATCTTAAAGGCACAACAATAACGATCAATGCTGCAATAGTTTGTGGTTCGTGGTCTGGAGTTTTTTTACGAGCCAAGTTTATGATGTTTCTGGAAAGTTATTCTGTCCAACTCTGGGACAGAATAACAGAACACGAGTGTGAGCACGAATCCGCGAAGATATTCTGAGAAGGATACACAAAGAGTAATACTTAAGGATCAAATAAGAAAAAAAGCGCTAGCAAATTAAGCAACTGATCAGTTTTTTTTTGTTCGACCAAATGGTCGACGCTGCTTCCAAAAGCTATTTCAGCTAGATTCGGACTTAAATCCGTCGCACACTATCGTGACGTCACAGAGGGACCCTTGTGAGGACACTGTCGTGTGATTGGCTGCAAACGAGGAAGACTTCTGATTGGCCGATGACAGACTGACGTAGCAAAATTACGCATGCGAATCTGGTCCACTTAAGACGAGTCTCAAAAATACAAATTAGTGTGCGCGTAGCTTCACAAATTAAAAGCACGATTTGCATATGCGTACCATAATTCAAGAATGCTTATTGATGTGTGTCTTTTCTCAATTACGCTCACGGATCCGTGCTTACGTGTGGCTACATATTGTCGGACTGTTTTGGTCAAAATTGTAACAAGTAAATGTTGCTTTTTTCTATAACATATATTTAGTTGTGTATTTATGTTGCACACAGTTATTCATAGAACGCCTTTCGTCTGGTGTCACGATAGGTCAGGGGAAATTAGCTGCACATATCGGTATCGGTTATTATCGGTATCGGAAATAACGTGTTATTTCGGAAAATGTCAATATCCAACGTCTCCATTTGTGTTGATAAATTCTGTTCTGGTTGGGAAGGAAAAGCTCTAATATGACTGTGTGTTAGTTGTCGCCGCTTCTTCATTAGCAGGAGAAATTCTAATGAATCAACGACACTGAGGATTCCAAAACTCCGGCTCTAAAACCCAGGGGCTAACCACGGGAAATTAAGTTATATTCTTCTTCTTCAAACACTGATTGATTCCCGGTTTCCCTCGTCACTCCGTCAAGCTGTGCTTGGTTAAAACCACTCAATCATTTGTTAATATAAAAGCAGGAAAAACCACAGGAATCTGTCAGTTCATTATAGAGACACATTTCTTGCATCAGTAACTTTGTCTTCGTAATTAGCGCAGACATATTCAAAGCAGATACTTTTAACCTTCAACGTCGCTCCTCTGAAAGTAAGAAAGTACGTCAACACGGTCAAGTTTATGTTTGAATAGCAGTGGGACAACAAATCTGAGGCCGCTCTGCCTCTCAGAGACCACCGGGGGCAGCAAACAGAGGTATTCTGGGTGCGTATTGTTGAAAACATCCCTACTTTTGGTTTGTGAGAAAAACTACAAAACAGAAAAATGACAAAAGCCCAAACCAGTGCAACAATATAAGTAAACAAGCGAATGTTTGACTATTAAACTGATAGTTCTTTGGCAGGAAAGTGATTTAAGCTCAAGAACAATCGTAAGAAGACGTTCGTGTTTGGATGGCAGTCAAGGTTGAATCTCCTTGTCTCTAAGACGTCCATTCTTCTTGCTGCACCGAAAAAAAAAAATCTCTCTTGTGAAAAGCTTGTTTGTGCAGAATATTTTATTTCCTGAGCGTTAAAAAAAAAAAAAAAAAAACCCAATGGCAGTTTGCGAAAAGGAAAGTCAGAAAGGACAGCGTCAACAAAAGGTCCAGCGGTCAACAATGCATTAGTCGCACCCATCAAGGGTCCTTAGTGCGTTGAGGATGCAATCGGGAGGAAGAGGAGTAAAAAAAAAAAAAAAAAAAAAAAAAACACACTTTTGACAAGAGCTGGCGCTTTATTGAAAAGTTGTGGTGGGAAGTCAAACCCTCTGCATTTTCATTCCTTTTCTTCTCAAGTGGTCCTCCAAAAAAATTGGTCTCATGCAGAACATGTCTTCTCTCCCTCTCTCCCAATTTCTTTTTCCCTCCATAAGTGGAAGCTGTTGTGCACCAGGGAACATGGCGTCCCTGCACACCATGTTTCTTTGACCTAATGTCCACAGGCACGCTGAAGAAAGCCTCGTCAACGTCCAAAAATGTTCTAAAAAGAAAAACTGACCCTACGACCAATTGGAAGACCTTGATTTACCATAGCGGGACATGGAGATCCCGTCCAAGGAGAGAACGTCTCTTGGACTCCTTGTTACTTAATAGCTGTTCCTAGGGGTTTACATTAGTAATTCATCTGGCTTGTCTGTTGGTGCATCACAGTGACAGTTGGCTCCACCCAAATTACACCGCACCATACAGTGGGTCGGGATGGTGTTTTGCTCACAGCACTTTTAGTGGCAACCTGGCAGCTGGTGGATTCGAACCTGAAACCTTCCTTTTTTCAATGATTGACGTCAAATCACAGAATTCCACCTTTGTTTCATTGACATGAAAAAGCATTTTGGTCCAAGATGGTTTGTTTGACATTTTTATCTAACAAATCTTTTCTTCACCGTTGTCCCATGTCTTGTCTTTGCCTCTGTGTCTCTTGTAGTTACGGAGACATGGTCCCAAAGACAATCGCTGGGAAGATCTTTGGCTCCATCTGCTCCCTGAGCGGCGTGCTGGTGATCGCCCTCCCTGTTCCCGTCATCGTCTCCAACTTCAGCCGCATCTACCATCAGAACCAACGTGCAGACAAACGTCGCGCTCAGAAGGTAAACGCCGCGCTCAGACGCTAGCACGTGTGACGCAAATCATTCCACGGACGCTGTAACGTTTTACGGTATGGCTTCGCAAAGTCGACAATTTATACCAAGCCATAACTGGGAACCAAAATTGTCAAAGGAGACACTTTGAGGGACAAGCAAACGTCTCAAACATCAAAAACAATGAGTTGACCGGCGATAGTATTTTGGAGACAATAATCTGTCTGAAAGCAAAGGAAATCATCATCACGATTCCTCAACGTAAGTTAATGTTAATTAAATTACCTGTTATGGAGTTGTGGTGCAGGACGTAGTAGGTAGGACAGTCCTTCAGTGGGGGACGGGAAAAACAGACAGAAAACAAAACCCAGAGCAAACGGCTGAACAAGAACAAAAGACGGACGAGACTTGGACAAACAGGACTTCAAACAGACAAGACTGAGTAGGAGGGGGTTTATATACTGAGGACACCAGGTGAGACCAGTGAGACTAATGGACAGAGACACAGGTGAGTGTGATTACAAAGCAGAAAAAGAGACCAAACATTAGCTTCTCTGTTAACGTTTGTACTTCCTAATCAAGTGGTGGCCTAGTGGTGAAGGAAGCAGCCTTGGGTTCACAGGGTTTCAGGTTCAAATCTCGTCCAACTCTTTTGTTCAGGAAGAGTTTTAGGAATTAATTCTGGAATTTTTTAAGTAGAATTCCTTCTCTACAGGTTGTACTGTAGTATATTTGTATATTTGGCATCGTCTTCTTCTTTTTCTCCTTTCAGTTTGTCCCTCTTTCTGAGGTTGCCTTAGCGAATCATCCTTTTCCATCTCCCCGTCCTCTGTATCTTCTCCTCTGACTCCAGCTACCTCCATGTCCTCCCTCACTGCATTCATCAATCTTCTCTATGTCTCCTACCTGATAGATCCATCTCTAGGATCATTTAACTTTCATTGTCCCTCCTTTGAACATGTCCAAACCATCTCAATCTGTCTTCTCTAGCTTCTTTTTCTCCAAACCTTCTTGTCTGCGTTGTCCCTCCAATCACCTGTCCATCCTTGTCTTGATTCTAAAGAGAATCTCAGCAGCATCTTTAACTCCTCCACTTCCAGCTCTGTCTCCTGTCTTCCGTCTATTCCTAGTGTCTCTAATCCGTCCATCATGGCTGGTTTCACCACCATCTCAATCTGTCTTCTTTAGCTTTTTCTCCAAACCTTCCTGTCTGTGTTGTCCCTCTAATCACCTCATTCCTGATCCTGTCCATCCTTGTCTCTCCTAAAGAGAATCTCAGCATCTTTAACTCCTCCACCTCCAGCTCTGTTTCCTGTCTTCCGTCTATTCCTAGTGTCTCAATCCGTCCATCATGGCTGGTCTCACCACCATCTCAATCTGTCTTCTTTAGCTTTTTCTCCAAACTTTCCTGATTGTTTTTATGCATAAACAAATATAAACCCTGTCTTTTAATGTGTCTTAAAGCCAAACTTAAACACCTGTCTCTTATACACATCTAATTAGCTGTT
>JAFBJS010003216.1:10425-23734 GCA_016785265.1 Paraplagusia blochii | reverse complement strand
ATATTAACTATGAACAATTGTGGTCTTTTGTGTCATTTTTACACAGTGCTGAACTTACTGAGATCGGACACATTTTGGCTAGTTGATTTTCTGATTGGCTAGTAACTTGTAAGGTAAGTAGTCCGGCTGGCTGGCAAGAAAAAAAAAGGAATTTCTAGGCCTGTAATATGACTATTATTGAAGATAAAGGTTTAGTATAATATAACATATAATACAATATAATCAATCAATCAATCAATCAATTTTTATTTATATAGCCCACATTTACAATGCGCATATAGAGAAATTTTGCCTAATATATTGTTTACTTCATATCCTTGTATGCAGGATTCAGATCATCTGTGCCAGGGGTTCAATGGCAAGGGCAAATAGTAACAGTGGCGCATCCCTGTCTAGTGCCTCTATTTAACAAAAAAGGTGGGGGAAGCATGCCATTGGTTAAAATTCTGGCACTGGGTCCATTGTACAAAAACCTCAGCCACTTTTAAAACAGTCACCAATTTTGAATCTCCCCAGAGTCGAAAATAGATACGGCCATTGTAATTGGTCAAACACTTTCTCTGCATTGGTTAATTTCTTTCAAGGTATACTAGTTCAGTTCACCTCCTTTTGTTTCTTTCTGCCTGAAAAGATATAATGCATCCTCTAATGTAAGCCTTCAGTGTTTCCCACAAAATAGATGGCACTGTTTCTGGTAAATCATTCATTTCAAAGAAAAAATTTAATTACTGACTTAATGAATGTACAAAACTCTGGCTCTCTTAGCAGTTGTGGGTCAAGCCACCACATTCTATCATGTTTGGATGTGATGAAAAAGGGGCATGATCTGAAATTGTTATATCATGGTATTTAACATTATCAATGAGTGCTATCAATTTGGAGTCAGCTAGGCAATAATCAATTTGTGTAGATAGATAGATAGAAGAGACAGCTCTTCAAGGAGGACGGTATCGTTGACAAGTCAGTAAGAGCGCCAAAAAAAAGATTTTTAGGTGCTTAACTGAGTATTTAACTGTTTTATTACACCTTTATGAAGTAACTTTACTCTTGATGACTACTTCTGTCTCTTATACACATCTAGATGTGTATAAGAGACAGGGTAATGTTAGTAGTATACATACACATGAAAGTAGGAAGGTTAATGCTAGTAGTGTTAGTAGCTTAAGTGGTAGTCAATGCTGTCACAATCTCAATTGTTGTTGTTATCATATTTCATTGTGTTATTTACACATGTACATATATATCTACATGCAAACACACCCAGATGTACATATGCCTGGGCATATACACACACCTATACACATATATAGGCACATATATATCCAAACAGTATGTTGGTTATTCGCATACATATACACACAAATGCATACACATGTTACCTAAGCCAACGTATATCCATTACATGAGTGTACCCACACACATCTATATATAAATATACATAGATGTATACTCACATATACATAGATGTATACTCACATGCATATCTACACATACAGCTAAAATAACCCGTGCATTGTGCGATGTGCGGCACATATGGTGTACAAATACATTAGTAACACACACTAAGGACATATGATATGCAATGTATTATAAGGTGGTGTAACTATATATATATACTATATTTATATATATATATATATACATATATATAATTGTATAATGAAATACAGTAGCAGCATGAGCATTAGAATGAAAGGAATATGCCCCTTCTTGTGGGTGAAAAATTCACCATACATCAAAAATATTTGAGTTTCTTAAAAATTCTTTCAGAAATATGCTGGATTTTGAAGATGGTACTCTACGACTTGATGGACGATCCAGATATGGATCTAATACCAAATTCAGATCACCTGCTATAAGTGTATTAGTCTGGGAGATCAGATCAGGAATCTGAGCAAAGACGTCTGAAAAGGCTGTCTCCTGTCGTCTTCCAATGATATTGCGTTTTTCAGGAGCCCGATCACAAATTTTCCAATGTCCTTACCTCTTTCAGAGCCTTCTTTCAATCCCACAATCCTAATATTTTGTCTCTTAGAACAGGCGTGGGCAAACTAAGGCCCAGGGGCCAGATGCAGCCCATTAGGCATTTCATCCGACCCGCCCAACTTGTACCTATCGTTATGCCTTTTCACTGCAAAGCCAGCATTTCCCCATAGCGTCTCGAAAACGCTAAAAGCATTTGAACATTTTGCCTTTATTCAATACCTTACTCAATACTCAATCTTTCTGATCCTGACCTGGCCCGTAACTCAAATTTTAGTACCACCTGTGGCCTGCGAGTCAAAATAATTGCCCAGGCCTGTTCTAGAACGTCCCTCCAAATCGCAGGGATATAATATGAGCTTGAATCTCCGATTGGAAGGCAGAAAGTTCTCCCCTAATAGTAGAAGCCATCTCCACAATTCGACTGTCAATGGTCTGACATAATTCAGTTTTAGTAGATTGAAGCTCAGTGTGCAGTGAGTTAATAGCTTCCAGAATTGTAGCTTGCCCCACCGTTAGCTTCTTGTGGCTCCGTAACATTAGCTCCTTCTTTTCTTTTGCCGGAGGACTGTTTGCTTGCTTTCATCATGGCTCAGGTAAATAGCTAATGTCGCCAGAGATATATTTGCATCAAAATATTTAAAACTTGTGCAGGATAGCTTTTAGGATTTCAGGTTATATTAATTTTTTTATCCAGCCATGCACTAGCTATCGGAAAGCGTCCTATCGTGTCATTGCTCATCAGCGCCCCCCCAGGTGGGATCATTAAACGTTGAAAGGTGACAGGCCGATTCAGTTATCTTTGTCCAGTAAGTTAAAACGTGTTTGAGCAATCCACTGGAATCTTTAACCAATTTATGGCAAGAGCCTAGTCTTTGAGCAGGTCTGGACTTTCTAATGAGGAACTGAGTCTGCACTACTGACACTCTGACCTGCGTGATTAATGATGTAATTTAAAGGGACAGCTACAATGACCAATGCTACAGTAAATGTCTATGGTCTGGAGTTTTTTTATGTATAGAAAACTGTAATTCTTAATGACTGCAAGGAGCTGGTCATGTGAGAGTGGAGGAAAGTAAAGAAAAACAACACAGAATGGACTCAGTGAAACAACAACAACACAGAAGCAGCAGCAGCTATCTCTCTCTCTCTCCCAAAGACTCAGTTAAATATGGTAAAGAACAGACAAGAGCAAAAGACTTAAACAAAGAAGAGCAAAAAAAATCATCCAAACTTCACAGAGTTCAACGTCCTGGAGAACCAGCCGTATTCTATGTCATGACTAATCGTGTCCGAGACATAAGTATTTCTTGGACATTTGCCGTGAAACGCCGTTCGGTGTTGTCTCTCATGTCATCAAGGAGAAGAGTTGTTTACATTGTGACGATGCTAAAATGCTTTGCCTCTCGTCTCTTATACACATCTAGATGTGTCATTAAAGAGGGCTTTTTACTCATACTTATACTGCAGCTGTTTCTATCTGTGCCCATTTATATTGCCTATTGTTGTGAGGGCTGAATGAGCCTGTTAATGTTAATCGATGTTTTTGGAAAGTTATTCTGTCCAACACTAGACATTTCTTGTTTGCATCAAATGCTGCACAAATTATCATAGGAATGTTTCAGACAGAATGGTAAAAAATAAATGTCATTTTTTTATAACTTGTATTGAAGTAGTGTGTTTATGTTGTACACGGTTATATATAGAATGCATTTAGTCTGTTATCACACTAATTCAGGGGAAATTAGCTGCCTATATTGGTATTGGTTCATATCGGCATTGAAAATTAAGTGTTTGGGCAACATCGATTAATATCGGTATCAGTAAATGTCATATCGGATATCCCTATCTTTGAGCAATGAAATGCAGATCAGTATTCTCAAAGCAATCACAGGCCAGCTTTATGATTGATTTTTCACTGATTTTTACAGCTCCATGGTTACTTATCATTCAAAGGGGGGATCAGGGATCTTTGGCTAAACAGAGGGTTAGTCCTTTACCAATCACAGGCCAGATAAATGACCTTTGTTTAATCACAGCAGAATCATAAAGTACTTGACCCATCAGAGGGAAGGTCACTGTTTTCTGACCAATAAAATAATAACAATAATAATACATCAGTTTTCTTATAGCGCTTTTCATGCTACTCAAAGACGCTTTAAATACACACACGCAAAAAACATTGGGAGTTGGCGGGAGTCAGTTGTGAAATGCAGTTTTAAATCAATGGTTCTTTAGACGGCTCTTGGAGGATAGAGTGTCCAAGTTGAGGCTGGCCAGAGGCAGGTAGTTCCAGAGGGCAAAGGCTCTGTCTCCAATTGATTTGCATTTGGTTTTAGTGATGGATTCAAGGAGGTTGGCGTAGTCAGAGCGTAGTCGTCGTGTGGGAGCATGGCAGTGGAGGAGTTCAGACAAATATGGGGGTGCAAGGTTGTGGAGGGCCTTGTAAGTTATGAGGAGGATCCTAAAGTGTTTTTTTTTTTTGATGGGAAGTATACATGTGAGTTTGGAGAGGACGTCAGGAAAAATGGTTTTGGTGGCAATTTAAAGCTTTGTATCATCAGCATAGCAGTGAAGTTGAAGGCCATGGCGGGGGATGATGTGTCCAAGTGGAAGCATGTACAGGATGAAGAGAATGTGACCCAGGACTGAACCTTGAGGAACTCCATGTGCAACGGGGGTGATATGAGATTAATGTTGGTTGATGCTGATATAGTGGGATCAATCAGATAGGTAGGATTTGAACCNNNGTTTCAAAGTATGGAGTGATTTACTGTGTCAAAAGCAGCACTGAGGTAAAGGAGGAGGAGAATGGTGAGGGAGCAGGAGTCAGCAGAAAGAAGTAGATCGTTAACGATTTTGAGAGCCGTTTCCGTGGTATGGTGCCTGCGAAAACCAGATTGGAATGTTTTGTATAGGTCATTTGAGAGTAGGTGTGTCTTAAGTTGGGTTGCAATGGCTCTTTCTAGACGTTTTGAAAGGAATGGGAGGTTGGAGATGGGTCTGTAGTTATTGGGATCATCAGGGTTGAGGCCAGGTAGTGATGGGTCAATGAGTCTTCGTGAAATGTTTCGACACATTGCAAAACTGTATCGATGGTGTGGCAAAACTGTGTCACTGAATACTGACACCTGCTGGACCTTATAAATCCCTACAGGCAACCTTGTTGACAGACTCAACTGACGTTACTTTGACATCCTAGTATAAACAATAATGTATTTTGTCCTTTTTTGACATTCACATTTAGAATACTTATTTATTTAAAAACTTAATATTTTCAGATACAATCATTCATCATGTGAACATATATCATAACGTGAAAATTAAAGTTAACGTGTTGCGAATAAGGATGCTTGTGGACTGTTTTTTATTATTCATAAAAAGAAGTTTCTCCTACGTCTTGAAGTTATTTTATTTTTTTTTTATTATAATAACTTTGCCAATTGCAGAAAACCCCCACTCACACAGGGCACAGATGAGGCCGGGTTACAGAGAAATTGGAAGGACAACTGGTAAAGTTTGACAAACAACAAGGATATACATTTATTTTCCGATATGAGATCAAAATGGCGGAAACGTTTGTTATTCCTGGGGGCTGCGCCATAATTCAATCAGTGTTGCCCGATCCATCACTAATATTCTCCGTGACTTTCTAAAAGCGATATGCTATTGTTAATATTGTTATTGGAGGAGAACAGGGCGCATAGGTTTGAGGAACCAGAATGGATGATAACAGAAAAGTAAGTGGTGCATGCTTTGTTCAGAGCTGATTTGTAGATATGCATTTGGTCTTTGTATGCGAGGGAATGGACTGTTTTTCTGTGAAAACGTACCACTTGTTGAAGCTTTTTTTTGTGCTTGTGGAGTTCCGGAACGAACCATGGTGCTGAATGGGTGTCGACAGGTTCTGTGGGGATTGGACTTTCAGGGGGGTAAGGCAGGAAAGAGAGTTTGATATGCAGGTGGACAGAGTGGCTGGACAAATGGATTTCAGGTTACGGAATGTGATCCTGCAGTTTTGTTTTGGTTCAGGGTAGGGATATCAATTTGAAATATAATGGGTGATCGGAAAAGGAGAGGTCAAGGCTGGAAATGTTGTGGATGTGAAGGCCGGTGGAGCAGACCAGGTCTAGGATGTGTCCTCGGTTGTAGGTGGGAAAGTTGATGTGTTGGGTGAAACTGGAACAGTTGAGCAGGTCAAGGAGGCCCTTAGCATTTTTACAGTCAGGGGAATCTATGTGGAGGTTGAAGTCACCAAGTAGCAAACGAGATGATTATACTAAAAACAGTGTGGTAACGAATTCAGAGAGGTCAGATAGAAAGGATGGGTTTGGTGTGGAGGGGCGGCAGATAATGGCTGTGATAATGGGTTTAGGCCCAGGGAATTTAAAAGCCAAATGTTCAAATGATGGGGCAGAGGGGAGTGAAAGTGTACGAGGTTGGAGAATTTTATTGAAAATTGCAGCAATGCCACTCCACCGGCCTTCACTGCGTGGGCTGTCCAAGTAAATAACCAAATCCAAATAACCTGTAGTTGTGGTTTGATTTAGTGAGAAATAGTCCAGGGATTTTTGTTACGTTTCATTTAGGCACAGCAGGTCAAGTTTGTTGTCTGTAATGAAGTTGTTTAAGATGAGGCTTTTATTGTTTAGGGATCTTGTAATGAACAAGGCGATTTTCAGTTGCTCTTGTTTTGAAGTTGTTGTGGTGAAAGTTGGGATTGTCCGAACATTGAAGAAGTTCACAGTTGACATGTTCTGGTGACATGTGTTGTGAAGACATAGGGAGGAAGTACAGGAGCTGGTGTGTGAACTGTGGACAGTCCACAGTGTTGGGATTGAGTTTTCAGTTCTAGAAATTTATATGAATCACAACGAATGTAGCGAATTTCAGAGCGTGTTGATTAGTTCATTGGAATGGGGCAGTTTGGGAATAAGCTGGTAGAGTTTGGTTAGTGTGTAACATAAAACCATGGACGCTGTGAAAAGGCAGTTCCTGGAGATGGGCGGTTTTGACTGGGGCGTCGTGCAGAGATCGAGGGTCAAGATCACTAATCTTAGACAAATCTTAGGTCAGTCATTCTTGACTAATCACAGGCTAGGTAAGTGATCATTGACAAGTCACAGGCTAGCTCAGTAATCTTTGGCCGATCAGTGACTAAGTCAGTGATATTATAAATCCACAGGCTATCACCATAATATTGGACCAATCAAAGGCCAGCTGCATAGTGTCAAGAAAGGTCAACCTCAGTATTCTTATGTAATTAACCAAGAGAATCATAGTTGGCACAATTTTATACAAAATATTTCAAAATCTTCTATTTCAGTCAACAGAGAAGGAATATCGCTAGACATGTTCTCTATGCCAAGGGAGATTTTTTCAACATGATTCAGACCTAAAGAAACAGATGCCTGGGCAAAAAGGGGGAAGTATGTAAACTATATTTTCTCTTTTTGCCCAGGCATCTGTTAAAGTTTAAAGTGGGTACGTGACATGGAGCACAGAGCACATAATACTGCATATAATGAGTGATTAAAAGTGAAAAAATGAAAAATATATATTTATATGATCTCTTTGGAATAGTGAAATGTGATTATTTTCATTCGTTGAATTTAACAGGCAGTGGCAGTGGTGGCCTAGTGGTTAAGGAAGCGGACTTGGGTCCGCAAGGTCCGCGGTTCGAATGCACCAGCTGCCAGGTTGCCACTGAGGTGCTCTGAGCATAGCACCGTCCCAACTCATGATCGATCCAGTTCGATTCCCATTAGGTTCAGTTCTATTCAATAAAAATTTGCAACTCCACTTTTAACTACACTATACAGTTGTTAGTCTTTTTTAGTGTAGCTTATTTGAAAGGGGGAAATGGATTTTCATAAACATATGATTACACATGGTTAAATAAAAAAGAATTAGTCAAAGCCTAAAATATCATCTGTTGTCCCCTGGCCATGATGTTAAAATGCAAGAAGCACACAATAAATATACAATAAAAAAAAAATTTGCAAACACTTTTATACAATTAAAAAATGTTTTTTGCCTTCATCCGGCAAATCTCCTTTTTTTTTTGGCATGAAGAAAGATTTAACTTGATTTTTTTTTTACATAATTTGTGAATATGGCCTATACTGACAAATAAGGAGAGCTGTAAATGTAATATTAACCCAAGATATTTATACTGATTGAATATTTGAATTTTATCTACATTAACAAGTATATCAGAATCAGGTGACACTCTACTTATTTTAGTGAAATACATGCCTACAGTTTTAGAAAGGTTTACCAGTAGACAGATTCTCTTATTGCCTTGGACCTTGCTGTATTATTGACGAAATATGGTTGGAAAAACCTTGCAAATTTGATCCTGTCTGCTCTTCTGACTACTGGCCATTCCTGCCCTGTCAGCGTAACTGTTATCGGCACCCAGTTATCAGTCCCATTCTGCCGTCTCATCGGGGACTGCTAAGGTTTGTTGTACCTCCAATGTATTCAATAGTTGCTCTACAGAGTCGTCATATTGCGTTGCTTTTACCTATCTCCCCATCCTTCTTGAACAAAACAAACAGGCCTAGAAATTCATATTTTTTCTTGCCAGCCAGCCGGACTAGTTACCTTACAAAGTTACTAGCCAATTAGAAAATCAACTAGCCAAAATGTGTCCGATCTCAGTAAGTTCAACACTGTGTAAAAATGACACAAAAGACCACAATTGTTCATAGTTAATATGAATTTTATTCTATTTTAAGAATATTTTGATTTACTTGGATAATTTTTTCGGGTGGGCTACTACCAATAACAGCTGTACGGGCAGTCTCGTCAGCCACTGTGCGATGGTGATTTTCACTGCCCTCGTGTGCGACGACACTTTCATATTTGAAATTTCCATTGCCGTTTACATACGCGGATTTCTTCGTCAAATTGCGGATTTTGTAAAACCCAGAACGGGGGTACAAAACATTAGTCGGGCGGTCGCATCGGAATGAAGCCAGGGCCGGCCGTGCTCCCATGCAGACTTGTAAAGTGACCGGAATACCGCGAATTTCGAAAAATGACATGACAAATGATGTCCAAACCTTCGATTTTTAATAAGAAACACTGTAAATATCATCTGTGTGAACTCCAAACAAATCTGCTGATGTCACAGTCCACACACCCCAAGTGAAACAAACAGGGCCCTGGACAAAATGACTCAGATGAAGGCCATAGAATGAGTGGTCAACAAAATAAAAACCAACTCCCCAACTCACAGACTCCTTGTTTGTAAATAGTGAGCTGTTGTATTATTATTATCAGTATAATTGTAATTCTGGAGTTACTGTTACCCAAATAACACCATTGACTTACCTAATTTACTTCCTCTGTTCTCTTCAGGAAGTCTGCCACAGTAGATAATCAAAAAACTTCAAAGACATATAAGACAAATTAAAACATTTTAAGAAGGGAATGTATGTGTGCAGAGTTGGTAATATTTTACAATTGTTCAATCAAATTGTTTATGTTGGAGTGTTGGTAATAGCATTCACGTATTATAATTACTGTGTTAAAATGTGATTGTGGTTGGGGTGTGCCTCAGGATTTTGTAAACGTAAAAAATGTGCCGCCGCTCAAAAAAGGTTGAAAGTCACTGGTGTAGGTCACCGATCAATAACCGCTCCAATAGGGCTGGGCGGTATACCGTTGGCACCGTTTTACCGGTAATTTTTATTTTTATGACAGGAATTTTGCAGTTACTCCCATACCGGTGTGTGCGCATATGTTGGGAACACATAACGGCGGAATGTTGCACTGCGGGGTAACAGTGTAGCACCAAACAAACCAACTGTGTATGAGAGCGGTAATAGTGGTGGCAGAGTTGAGCGGCCGAAGAAGATGGAGGGAGAAAACGATAACACACTCATTCCAAAAAAAGGAGCGGTGTCTGTTGTGTGGAGGTACTTTGGTGTTGAGAAATCTGACTCGGACCAAACATGTATAATATGCATGAAAGTAAAATCTGCATCTTCTCCCCAGTCTCTGCGTAACGTTGGCACTGCAGCACAAAACACTACACAGACGTTCCTGGTAGGCGCGTTTGCTAAAGGGGTCATCTATGACAAGAAAAGTAAACCATAGAATGATATTACTAACTCTATCACACTCCACTTAGCCAAACACATGCACCACGGCCTTTAAATTTACTTTTTATTATTCGTTTAAAGTTGTGTATTGTTTCTATAGTACAAAATAAGCCTGCTGGCTAAGTTGCACTTATGTATTTGATTTGAATACAGTGCACTGCTCTTGGATTCGAGCAATACTATTACTTATGCAAGTTGCATATTTTCAATAAAGTCTGTATGAATGCAACTTGTTTAAGAAGGTGTGGTTGTTTCTGAAATATTCACTTTGCAGTCACAGGGGGCACATCTCTCTTACATTGCAGTCATCTTTAAATGATGTTTTCAAGTTGCGCAATAACGAATTCTGATTTCTGCACCTCATTACAATTATGAGTGCCTGACACTCAATTCTTTGTGCATGGATGAAAGTTTGGTGTATACTGAAAAGACTGAAATTATTCGGTGGTAGCAAAAGTATCACATTTACTAAGTAAAAGCCAAACATACCCTCAAATTTGCTATATTAGAAGTTTATACAAGTGATACAGATACTACAATACAACACAATATTAAATGAAATAGACAAAACCATTACATTCACTATTTTATTTCTATCTTCTCAGATCACAACATAAAATCCAAATCCAGTAAATTATCTGTTGATGAGGTGGAAAGTTCAAAAAATAGAATAATATGGAATAAATCTTTTATTGCACTTGATGCAATATGCAAGGCCTGCCTGGTCTGTCTTCTTGCACCACACATCAGATACCGTCAAATACCGTGATGATTTCTTAAATGATATCAATTTTTGGTCATATCGCCCAGCTCTACGATCCAAAACGATTAATCTTCACACCCCTACCAGCTATACATCCTTGACACCGCTGCATAGGGCATCTAAATCCATTTCCGTCAATCAACAAGTGCCAGAAAAATGAGGTGTCACTAATGGGTATTGTTGCATAGTGAACCTCTGTATCATCATCTGCTATTTGCAGCGGGGCAGACACCCAAGAAGTGCCAGAAAGATGAGGTGTCACTCATGGGTGTTGTTGCATAGTGCACCTCTGTAACATTATCTGGTACAGACATCCAAAGTGACGACAGCCTGACTAGACCAGAATACCCCCAGGTGGCCACAGAACACAGGGCTGCTGCCAGCGTCCTAAGCCACTCGAGACACAGGGCCGATCACCACCATCCTGTACACCCTTACACACCAACCCCTTGAGATCTAATAGTCCATTTCTAATCAGCCCATATCAGTACTAATTACAGGACAGCTTTTGGTCCTCGACCAATCACAGGCCAGATCAGTGATCTTTGACCAGTCAAAGAAAGCCCAATATTCCTTCACCAATCCCATGCCAGATCAATGACCTTTGTTTAATACAGGTGAACTAGTACTCACAAAACAGGTCATTGATTTCTGACTACTCAAAACGCAGCTTCATGTGTTTGACCAATCTTAAAGCAAGTCTTGAACCTTTGACCAATCACCGACCAGATCAGTGATCCTGGACGAATCAATGGCTAGGTGAGTGATCTGCAAAATAAGTGAATTTTGACAATCACAGGAAAGGTTAGTGATCTTTTTGTCTGTCCCAGACAAAAACAGAATATGAGGTCATAATGGAGGTAAGGGCATGTGATGTAAATTTATCCTATTAACTTATAGTGTTGATTGTTTAAAATGCCATGGCCAGCATACATACAGAAGTTTAGGTCCTGAAAAAGGTAATGGTGTGTAATGTAAGAATCTTGAAATTAATACATTTTGTTTAAATGTTAAAAAATATAAAAATATAAATATCAAATGTCAATTTTCTGGCAGGGCCATGGAGAAGGAAACCAATCCACAAGCAACAATCCAATCCATCGGACCTTTAACTGCATTTTCGATGAGGTCTTTCTGGACTGGTACTCCTGGATCGTGTAGGTCACAGAATGATAACTGATCCAAAACAATTAATCTTCACGCCCCTAACAATTACAATTGTTTTAGGACCTACTATAAGGTTTTTGTTTACTGGCCTTGGTATTTCAACCAATCCAAAAGGAAAGCCTTGCAGCGCATAGTGAACACAGCTGTGGGGGTGGGGGTAAGATTTTAACAATTTATCACAAGGCGTTTCCATGCAGTGAAGTAAAAAAAAAACATGGAATGGACTCAGTGAAACGACAACAACACAGCAGCAGCCGCAGCAGCGGTAGCTGCAGCAGCAACTCTCTCTCTCTCTCTCTCTCTCTCTCAAAGACTCAGAGTTAAATACGGTGAAGAATAGACAAGAGCAAAAGAGTTAAATACGGTGAAGAATAGACAAGAGCAAAAGAAATCAGACTAACTTCACTGAGTTTATCGTCCTGGAGAACCAGCCATTCTCTCCCGTTCAAGACAGTGTTTTTACTTAACGTGTGGAGTTTCTGTAATTGGGCTATGTCAGGACGAATTGTATTTGAAATAAGTATTTTCTTGGACTTTTGCCAGTGAAACGCCATTCGGTGCCGTCTTTCATGTCATCAATGAGAAAAGTCGTTTACATTGTGACAATGCTGTTTTTTCTCTCATTAAGGAGGACTTTTTACTCTTGTACTGCAGCTGTTTCTATCTGTGCCCATTTATATTGCTTATTGTTGTGAGGGCTGAATGAACCCGGTTTATAATGTTAATCAATGTTTTTGGAAAGTTCTTCTGTCCAACACTAGACATTTCTTGTTTACATTAAATGCTGCACAAAGAATCATAGGACTGTTTCAGACAAAATAGTAAAAAATAAATGTGTCATTTTTCCAAAACTTATATTCTAGTAGTGTGTTGTTGTTTATAGAATACATTTGGTCTGGTATCACACTAATTCAGGGGAAATTAGCTGCCTATATCGGTATCGGTTCATATCGGTATCGGAAATTATGTGTTTGGGCATTATCGGTTCATATCAGTATATCGGACATCCCTTATCTTAACCAATAATAGTAAAAGGGAACCCTACTATTCTCTTATTCTCTATTCTTAAATTTTAAATCCTGGGCATGTGTCCCACCAATTATTCTCTTGGCAGCAGTGATGCCCTATTGGTTAAGGAAGCAGACTTCAGTCCGCGGTTGGAAACCCCCGTACCGCCAAGTTACTGCTGAGGTGCACTGAGCATGGTGTCGTCCCCACAAACTGCTCTCTGGGCACTCAAAAGCTGCCCACTGCTCACTTTGATGTGCTGTGGTGTGAATCA
>JAFBJS010003216.1:0-10398 GCA_016785265.1 Paraplagusia blochii | reverse complement strand
CAGGAACGTGTCCAAGAGTTTTACTTGATACACCATTATTTATTTAAGAACCTAATGTTCTATGTTCAACTGCTGTCCCTGGTATTTCAACCAATAAACACCAACTTATATACGGTGGAAGTTCTAAATGGTCCCAGACTCTTATACGACATGCCAATATCATTAGAGTCTGTAGTCCTATTTGATAAAAGTTGACCCTTATCTCAATACCCATTTCAGGAACTCTTCAGTTATTGTCTGCTGTCAATGGGCTTTTAACTAATCAAAAGTATTAGTTGGAAGGAAAGTGAAATTGTCGAAGACTCTTATATTGAACATCAAAACTTTATTTAGGACTTAGTATTCTGTTTCCAACTGCTGCCCATGTTATTCCAACCAATCAGCACTTTAGTTAAAAAGAACATGTAAATTGCAGCATATCTTTCTGTCACAAAACAATACCTTTGTTTTGGACTAAACCAATAAACACAATTGGAAAGTAATACAATGTGAATGGTCCCATACTAGAAAAGGAGAGGCATCCTTTTGGAATGAGCTTTACTTTATACACCATCATTTATTTCAGGATGTACAGTTTGTGTACAATTTTCATTTAGTGAATGGTCCTACTTTAATATTACATATCATCATCTCTTTCTGGAATTACTATTCCAAATGTGACTGCTGGATTCAGTATTTAAACCATTCAACACTTTAAGTTAGAAGGGAAGTGTAAAGGTCCCATATTCTCACATTACACACCATTACATGTTTCAGACCCTTCAAATGTCCCAGACACTCTAGAAACCTTTTTGTAACTAATGTTCCAATTTTGACGGCTGGCCACAGTATCCACCAATTAGTTAGTTAGAGGGAAAGTAAATGGTTCGGGGCTCTTACTTCAAACACCATTAGCTACTACAGAACCAGCTATTATGTTTTTATCTGTTGGGCTTGGTTTTTTTCACTGATTGACACTACTTCTGACCGCTGGAGTATATCAACCAATCAACTTATCTGAGTAGATTCTCAGTCACCTAGGTTTGTTGAAGACGTTTGATCTCCAGATGAGCTAGGTCTAGAGGTGTGCATGCCTCTAACTGTACACTCAGCTCACCAGGAACAGGGTGTTAGGAGGAAAGTGTGAATGGTCCCAGACACCATTACCCTAAGAGAATTCTGTTTTTGGCAGCTGGCCTTGGTATTTTAACCAACCACACTATGAGTATGTAAATAATTGAGAGTCAGAAAGTAAACGGAAATGTCCCACACTCTATGACACCCAAATACCACATTTTGAATGCACTATTCTATTTTTGACTCCTGTCTGTGTTGTTACAACCAATTAACACCTTTTAGTTACTAGGAACATGCAAATGGATTCTTTACTTACACGCAGCTACCTATGTCAATATCAAATAATTTGATCGTTATATCAACCAACCAACACTGTTATTGTTAAGAAAAGTGTCATAGGTCCTTTCATTGATTTTCTTTTATAGTATGAAAACTCGACCTGCATCATGTGTTTTTTAGGAAAGCAGCAAAACATCTTGTTACGTATATTTCATGTTCTTTTTTCAGTTTGCATTCTTTTAAGTAAACAAATTAGCACAAAGCCAAAATAAAATCTGAAAATAACAGTAATGAAATAGAATTAGGGATGTCTGATATGACATTTACCGTAACCGATATGAACCGATATTACCCAAACACTTAATTTCCGATACCTATATGAACCGATAACGATGTGAACCTATACCAATATAGGCAGCTAATTTCCCCTGAATTATTGTCATACCAGATTAAATGCATTCTATAATTAACTGTCTACAACCTAAACACACTACTTTAATATAAGTTATGGAAAAATGACACATTTATTTTTTACCATTTTGTCTGAAACAGTCCTGTGATTCTTTGTGCAGCATTTACTGTCAACAAAAAATGTCTAATGTTGGCCAGAAGAACTTTCCAAAAACATTGATTAACATTATAAACTGGGCTCATTCAGCCCTCACAACAATAGTCAATATAAATGGGCACAGATAGAAACAGCAGCAGTATAAGAGTAAAAAGACCTCTTTAACGAGAGAAAAAACCTTTCAGCATTGTCACAATTTAAACGACTCTTCTCTTTGATGAAATGAGAGATGACACCGAACAGCGTTTCACTGGAAAATGTCCAAGAAATACTTATTTCAAATACAATTAGTCCTGACATTACAGTACCTCGGCTACAGAAACTTCACATGTTTAGTAAAACAGCGTCTTGAACGGGGGAGAACGTCTAGTTCTCCAAGCCGACAAACCATGAAGTTTGACAGATTTCTTTTGCTCTCGTCTGGGAGAGAGAGACAGCTGCTGCCGCCACCGCCAAGTTGTTCACTGAGTCCATTGTTGTTGTTTTTTTTACATTGCAGCATAAAAACGCCCGGTGATAGAATGTTACCAAAATTTTAAGAGTAGAACAGGTGGTATAGCTTTTAGCTACCAAGCCTCTCTTCCGTGGAATCAGCTTCTGCTTCATGTCAGGGATTCTGATTCGGTCTCTACCTTTAAGGTCAGACTAAAAACCCATCTATTCAATGTCGCCTATGGGAACTTTTTGAATGTTTAACACCGATCCTGTAGTTTACACCAAGCTGCTATAGGTTTTTAAATGCTGGGGTGGGGGGCTCTTACATCATGCATTTAGAATAGATGCGTGGTCTGGGTACCCCTCCTCCCTCCTCCTCATCCCTGTCTCACTCTCTATTCCACTCTCTCCCCCAATCTATTGAAATCTGTTTTAAAGTACTGTTTTTTCTGTTTCTCTCTCCCATTCCTGTTGCTCATAAATGGGAAAATGCCACGACACGAATGAGCCGATGCTGCGACTAGCACATCCAGGACTAGGAGGACCAGCAGTATGATGACCAGGATCACAGCCTCAAATAACAACATAACAGCTACTGGAAGCTTTTAAAATTTGTGTTGTTCCTATGTACTTGTTTTATTATATTGTATTTTTATGCTCTGGTAACATCCATTGCACTGTCTGTCCGTCCAGGGAGTGGATCCCTCTCCTGTGGTTCTCCCTAAGGTTTCTACCGTTTTTTTTTTCCCCTGTTAAAAGGGTTTTTTTTCCTTCGGTAGTTTTTCCTTACCCAGGCTGAGGGTCTAAGGACAGAGGATGTTACCAACCCTGTAAAGCCCTATGTGACAAATATGATTTGTAAATGTGGGCTATATAAATAAAATTTGATTGATTGATTGTAGCTGTCTGTTTAAATGACATCATTAATCACGTGCCAGTCAAAGTGTCAGTACTGCAGACTCAGTTCCTCATGCGGAAACCCAGCGTATTTGCTGAGACCACGCCTTTGCAGCATCGGATTAATATTATCAGTGGAAAAACCGATACCAATATAATCCGATATTAAAAATTATGCTCATATCGGCCCGATATTTATCGGTGGACCGATATATCGGACATCCCTAATTAGAATATAATTCAGATACAATACACATTTTCTTTTTTTCCACTGTTTATTGTTTCAATGCAAAATATTCAACAACAAGTATCTCTTTTACATAAGAAAAACAATAGTAAAATACAATTAACTCCAGAAGTCACCTTTAAGTGATTTGATTGACTGCATGAAAAGTAGATGTTTATCTAATTTCTTACCATCTTGCAAGTAATTTCATAAGAGTAATCTAAGAGTTTGGGACCATTTAGACTTTCTTTCTAGCAAATAGTGTTGATGGATGAAATACCATGACCAGGGGAAAAATAGACCGATAAGTCCTAAAATAGTTTATGATCTGTAATGTTCTGTAAAGAGTCAGGCACCATTTAGAAAATGTGTCTGGCAGAGGATATGTGCAAGTAATTACTTTCAAGTGTGATTTCAAATACTCTGTGGTCACAAAATTGATAGCTGTTTATTTGTATTTTGGTTAGAATTGAAAAATTTGCTTCGCAGTAAAAACTGGGTGTGCTGTGAACTAGTTCATGTACTTATCAGGTTAATTGGTTGAAATACCGTTGTCATTGCATTGAAAATACATGGTAGTATCTGAAATAGTGGTGTCCATTTAAGAGTATGGCATGATTTTTACTTTCCTACTTTCTAATAGTGGTGATTAGTTTAAATATAACGGCCAGCATTAAGAAGAAGACAAGGTTTGGGCATTTGCACATTTCCTTTATAGCCTACAGGAAGACAAATAAGGAGTAAAAACTTGGTTATTTGCACATTTTCTGGGAAATGACTAGTTATTTCTTTAAGCAAAATAAAATGTGTGAAAAAATCTCATAAGCTGCTTGAACTGGAGATCTACTGAAGACAGGTCATTTTGACCTGGAGGACATGCACTGTATACAGAATTTGAGATTCTGTTCTGTTAAGTTCCTGCTGGTATTTGCTCAGCATCTGTACATGATACATAAAGTATAGTAAATCAATAGCTAAGGCCTCAATATTGTCCAAAAAAAAAGTTGCACATTAAAATATTTCATTTAATGGGACAACATAGTAATAATAAGCAGAAATATATATTAACACTTATTTTCAAAAAAAAACTCACACAACAGTCTTTAAAAAATTTGCTGCAGAGAAAATAATAAATGGGATTTTCCATATTAGTTTAGTCACTGGACTGAATACCAGTTGCTTTTATACCCTGTGTATTACACATATACAGTGCAAAACCTATACTATGTAAGGCCTGGACAAAAGTGTGTTATGTAAAGCCTGGACAAAATTGTGTTATTATTAATACCAACAGAAAACTTTTAAAAGCTATTTATTAATGTTCAATCCATTCTTTCTCAAAACATATTTAATAATGGTTATCTTCTGCCACCCCTTCCACAGCCCTAAATTTACGTTACGTTGTTTATGAATTAAATAGATCGAGTTTCTGATTAACAGTCAACTTAACAAGTAAATAAAAAAACATTTACGAAAATCAATTTATTTATGCAGAAAAAAGTTTAAGAGATTACCGTGTTTTTGGTTTTTTTTTTTTCAAATTCCACCTCTTGTCTGTCGTCTTTATCGCGTTCTCTCCCTTTGACAAGATGGCTGACCTGTTTATGTTAGATAGTAGAGGAATATTCTAGCAATGTATTGGTTATTGGGTACAGCAGCCAATCATCAATCAGCATTCACGACCAATCAGAAAGCCTAATACAGATGCAACCGATACCATTACCATGCGTCACTGTGTGTGTTGTCCAATCATTAACCTAAATGTAAACACGTGTTCACCTCTTGAACGTTCAAAGGACTCATCTACTTTTCAAAGGTCCGCCATTTTGTCACAGACTGGAGAACAGAGAAGATTAACATCGATGAAAGATGGACTTTGAACTCGTAAGTAACATACCTTTTTAGATTATTGTTTTTTTTATTACAATCCACCTTTGTTGCAGAAAAAACAGATAACCATTTCTCCATAGAAATGTAATATTCCATTAATGTATCTTTTTTTGAATAATGCTAAAATTTAGTGGCAAATGGAGGGGAAGGAAGGAAGCCATTTAAATAAGTGTTGGTAAAGGACAGATTTGGACTGATGGAGCGCCTTTTGTGGAATTGTTTTATTATTGATTAATCTATATATGATTGCATTCATTCATTTTTCTTAAAATATTTTTTTTTTTTTCAAAAAACACCAGCAGCCGAGCAGCATTCGGGAGGAAACCTATATAGAAAACTGCATACTGTTGAAAATGAATTTCTTTTTTAGTGTCTTTCTTTACAATGCGTGATGATGGTTAATATGAAAAGTACATGCAAGCCGATAACGTCGGTATCCGGTTCAAAGTACCCACGGAGATTCCCTAGCGCCAAGGGACCACCTGAATGAATTCAAATATGTTCTTTGCACGCATACCATGCTGTTTAGTTGCGGTCATATTATACGTTGCATTGCCTACGGTAAAATAAGTTTTCACTTAAGGTAAAATATGTTTGTCTAAACAGATGATGGAATAGATTCCAATCAAACTTTGGCTTAAATCTTCTGACCATGGTGCTCTTAAAAATACAGAAAAATACAAATGTTTGTTTCACCAAATGTCTTATCCTGAATGTGTGCACAGCTTCTGCACACATATTTTTTTTTACAAATTATATGATCCTATTGTTTGTTTTTTCTGTTCAATATTATTTTTTTCATTTTAATTTGTTCGAAACTTAACTTCGAAATAACTTTGTATGGAGATGATTCCAATTACTCCCAGTCTAATGAAAGGTTTTAGTCTTCTTTTCCTTCATTTCAGGAAAAGCCTCATCCTACTATGCCCTTCCAGGTTCTTAATGAAGCTAATGTGTGCTGACACTGGGTTGAGTGCTACTGAGACTGTCAGCATCTAAGTTTATCCTTGCATCCAGATACAGTAAACAAATGGTTGTTGACAGCCTCTGCATCACTCAACTCGGTCGGTGTCGGCAGTGGTAGAAGTCATTAAGCACCAGAAACCTTAATGGATGTAGAGACTTTGCCTGCTTTAAGTCAAAGATGAAAGGACTGGGATCTACTGATTGGAAAGATCGCTGTCATATGTGTTATCATGTTTCTAAGACCCTTTAAAATTATGAATTGAAAAATAACAGTTAATATATATAATTTGTAATGTTATTGTCAGAGTTCAGCATCTGTGCATACATTTGAGGTTAGACATTTTGGGAAGTAAACATTTGAAACTGAGTCATTCAGGGCTGCATGGTCAAAAGGTTTAAGCAAAACTTCAGGAGGAATCTCACAAAGCATGTGGTTTGTCAAAACAAGCAGCGAAAAGCATAAATTGGGAATTTCTTTACCAAAAAAATTTACCTTAATTGAAGATTTATTTCATTATGAATTGAAGACTTTTTTCATTATTGGTAATGCAATTTTAAATGACCATATTATTACAATCTTCTCACTACATACAGTATGGTACGTGGCACGCCTGTACATATTTATGTTCATGATGGTTGTTCCTCTGCTCTCCCTGTGGGTGCTTTGAATCAGGTTCCCAATATATCAGCACTTATGCACATGTTCATGCAATATTAAGTAATATTAAGACAAAAAGAAATGAATTTTCAACAATATGTTATTTTCTCTATTGTTTTCCTTGTGAATGCTGCTCGCTTACTAATATCTTTTGAAAAAACATATTTTGGGAGACAACAAATGAATGCATGACTGTATGATAATTAATAAGTAATGCCAGATGTTGGTAGGAATCTAGTAAATTACCACATATACCACTGTGGTACGACACATACCACAACATGTCAATTTACCAAACATATATGATACATAAAGTATAGTAAATGCAATACTTAAAGCCTCAGGCCTATTGTCCAAACAATTTGGTATTTTGAAATGTTTGATTAAATAAGACGGCGGAGTAACCCTTATTTTCAAAAAAGCTCACACTGCAGTGTTTAGATTAAATTAGATTGGTTATAATTATGATCAGGCAGTGGAAAGTACAACACTATTGCAGAAATCAGGTTGTTTTTTTTGGTTATTAGTGACTTTGTTTGGCTGCTGGTGTCTTTTTAATTATTTGCTGCAGTATAAATGACACTGAATAACGGTTGCTTTTATGCCCTGTGTATTACTAATATACTGTACATTTGAAAACCTGTACTGTGTAAAGCCTGGATAAAAAATTGCAAATATTCAATATTTCCAATGGAAGCTTGAAAGTATTTTATTATGCTGTTGGCAAAGAATGGATTTGTACCCTTTGCCAACATCATTTCTAATTTTAAAAAGAACAATTTTGGTGGATGCAGGCAGAAGATAACCCACTTAAAAGGGGGTTGGCAAAGGATGGACTCCTACTGTGACACAACACTCTTTAGAGATTTCTGTTTATAAAAAAAAATAAAAAATAGGTTTCCAGGTAGTCATAGCAGATTTGCAATAAAGGCATTTATGTATGTAAGCCCCAAACATAAAAAGAATCACATGAGTTATTTTTTTGTCAATTTTATTTGATTTTATTCTAAAACAAAACAATTGCTATATAACATGTAAAATTAGTTACCTCAAGAGCAACGGAACATAGTAGGTTTCTTGAATACGTTTCTCCTCTCATCCAAGAGGCTTCTTCAGTTCTACTACAGGGGAGTACTGGTATTTAACCTCAAACAAGGCTGCATACCTGTGGAAGGGAGGTTGTTGTAGAAGAAAAGGCTATAGAAGGGAGGTGGGGTTACAGGGTGATGTGTCACATCCAGTACGAGACGAGCTTTGTGTTGAGTTACAGGTGTGAATGTAGGAGTGGGGGGTAGTGTTGGTATCAATTGTTTCTTTGTGATGGAGCCCTGGTGTGATCACAAGAGAATTTTCTGGACAGAGAATTCAAGACAACTTTACAAGTGGATGAAAGATTGTGTCTTAGTCCTCCCCCTCTCTTGAGAGAGTGTTTCTCCAGGTTGACGTAGATGGCTTCCTCCACTCCTCTTTCAAACCATCTGTCTTCTCTGGCCAAGATTTGGACGTCGTCATCCACAAAACTATGTCCCTTCTCTTCCAGGTGTAAATGAACCGCAGAGTCCTGTCCTGATGAGATGGGTCTTCTGTGTTATTGCATACGTTTGCACAGTGGTTGTTTAGTTTCACCAACGTAGAGGTCCTCTTTGCACTGTACTGCGTATACAACATTGCTCTGTTGCCGATGGGGTATTTTGTCTTCAGGGTGGACTAGTTTCTGTCTAACAGTGTTGGTGGGCTAGTTGTTTTGAATTCTCTGCCCAGAAAATTCTCTTGTGATCAGACCAGAGAAACAATTGATACCAACACTACCCCCCACTCCTCCATTCACACCTCTAACTCAACACACAGCTTGTCTCATACAGGGTGTGACACATCACCCTGTAACCCCACCTCCCTCCTATATACCTTTTGTTTTCCTTTAGCAAACACACCTACCAGGAACGTCTATGTAGTGTTTTGTGCTGCAGTGCCAACGTTACGCAGAGACTGGGGAGAAGATGCAGATTTTATTTTCATGAAATCTTCCTGGTCCAGGATATGATTGTGGCGGAGGTGGTGAAGCAAATTGCTTGTGTTTCCTCCTGCGGATAAAACAGTAGCTCGATAACATTTGCAGATTATGCGTATTTGGTCCGCGTCAGATTTCTCAAAACCAAAGTTCCTCCACACGACAGACATCCCTCCTTTTTTTGGAATAAGTGTGTTATCATTTTCTCCCTCCATTCTCTCCGGCCGCACAACTCGCTGTACTGTCATCACTATTACCGCTCTCATGCACAGTTGGTTTGTTTGGTGCTGCACTGTTACCCCACTCGATCTACCGCTCTGCAACGTTCCGCCGTTATGTGTTCCCGACATATGGGCACACACCGGTATGGGGGTGTGAGGGCGGGGCAGTGGTTAGCGATCAGCTGCGGCTGGGAGAGCGGACCAGTGGTGAGGCTGACGCTGCACCGGGCGCAGGTGAACGCAATTCTTTTAATGAGATCTCTCCCTTTATTAGTAGGAGCCGGGACCACAGGGAGAGAGCTGAGCTGTGTGACACTGCAGTTGCTGTGAAGCCGCTTAAGCCAAGAAAGAAGCGCAAACGCTGAAGACACGGGACTGCCCCGTGAACTTTATGTTACGATTAAAATCATTCAAACGTTGTCCGTTGTCTGTGAGTCTGTCCAGAGAACCCAACACCTCACAGGGGGTAAATGCAAAATTCATATCACAAAAATAAAAATTACAGGTAAAACAGTGCAAATGGTATACCGCCCGGCTCTGTCTCGAAGTAACTAATTTTGGATTGAATTACCTGGATGACTATGAATCTACACAGACTTATATAACATGTAACAATGGTGTTCTAAAAGAAACACCCAAAACACTCTTTCTCTATGGTGGTTTCAGTATTAAATTGTGTTTGGAGCGTTAGAAAGGTTTTTTTTGTACATAATATTTTGTTGTGTCAAAATTAAACACAAGATAATCAATTTGCTCACTGTAATAAATTGCTGTACCTGAAACACTCAAAATATATAGTAAAGATAACTCACTCCCCCAAGATGGTTAGAACAACAGACTCCAAATAAAAAATTTATAACATAACAGAGGGCACTGTCCTATGGCAACGGAGAGTGCACATTTGGGCACTTGATGCTTATTTTTCATCCTAGTTGCATGGCTACTGAATGCATCTTTGGTAAGTCAATAAATCCTATAAACTCAAAACACGAAAGTATCCTAAACAACGCTTAAATATACAAAAAGACAACAGTTCTTATTTTGAATCAAGCTCAGAACCAGTCATATCTCACTGTGGGCTATTGATTTCTTACAGTTTCCATCAGGAGATTCAAGAAGCAACGGAAGCTTGTCGTTGCGTTCAGCCCTCCGAAAGTGTACTTGGGGCTTCTGCAGTCTTGGTTTGCAGTGGTG
>JAFBJS010003206.1:6756-42325 GCA_016785265.1 Paraplagusia blochii | reverse complement strand
CCCAGCAAGAAGCACACCATACATATACAAAAAAAAATACACATGCAAACACTTTTTATACAATTAGGACATTCTTTTCAGCTTCATCCAATTGATAACTAAATTCATGCATGAAAATTTGCAAGATTTAACTTGACTTTGATTTTTGCAAAATTTGCCACTCTGCCGCCTCGCCAGCTGACTGCTAAGGTCTGTTGGACCTCCAGTGTATTCAACTGTCACTCTACAAAGTCGGCAAATCACGTTGCTTTTATTTATCTTTCCATCCTTCTTGAAAAAATTTATTATGTCCAAACCTTCGATTTAAAATGAGAAACACCGTAAGTTTTGTCTGTGTTGTCTGCCATGTTGCTAAGATCAGAGTAATACCTGCTACCTGAACTCCAATCAAATCAGCCCACGTCACAGTTTCACACACCCTGCATAGACATGTATGAATAGATGTATATATGTCTATTCGCTCGCCGTGGGAGGAAGCGGCCAATGTCGCATCTATGTCTACAGTTTTACTGTATTTTAACCGATAAGAGCTTTTTGGACCGATGCACTCGGATTGTGTAGGTCACAGATCGATAACTGATCCAGAATTTATTGTTACACCCCTATGAATTAGGTGATATTAGATCATTTCCCACTGCATACCTGAGGATCTCTTACGGCACACTGGTTTGAAAAATCACTGTTCTAACCAATATCATCAACATCACTATCTACTGTAAGACAATTTTCAGACAATATGTAAAGCAATACTCAGGAAATTACTTAAAATTTGTGATAATAATAATAATAATACATTTAATTTATAATGCACTTTCCATCCCTGGGATCTCAAAGTGCTACAGACATATAGAGAACAAATAATACATAAATAGCAATAAAATCACAGGACTGTGGCTAATGACAGCTTAAAGCGCCCTGGAATAAAAAGGTTTTTAGGCTATTTTTTAAACAGTCAGTGTCCTGGGTGGCTCTTAAGAGAGGTGGAAGGCTGTTCCACAGGCGTGGAGCAGCAGCACAAAAGGCCCGGGATCCCATTGTGGAGAGCCTGGTCCTTGGAACATGTAGGAGATGGGTGTCGGTAGATCTGAGGGTGCGAGTGGTGGACTGTAGGGCGATGAGGTCTTGGAGGTAAGTAGGTGCATGTCCATAGATGCATTTGTGGGTTAGCAGAGATGTGTATGTTAGCAGGAGAATTTTGTAATTGATCCGGGATGAAATGGGGAGCCAGTGGAGCGACTTCAGGATGGGTGTGATGTGTTCATATTTACGGACTCTCTTCAGGACCCTGGCATGATATGTTCTATACATTTTATTATCCTCAGATGAACGATGCTGGCTGTCTGACTTGTGTGTCAAATAATTGTTCCAGGAGCAGGTACAAGTGGTTCAAAACCATGATTAGACTTTGTAGAATAGACATCTACAAGGTCGTTCTTATCTGATGTGGTGTGAAGATAAAAAATGAAGCCGTCTACTTTTAAGCATATCTCAGTCCAGATTTAAAGACACAGAGGCCCCACTCATGATGAGATGAGGAAACACAGTTGGGAGGACTCCACCTGTTGAATAGGGAATGAAGGAGGGCTTCTGACTGAGACTGTATGAACACCTCTTATTACCTCAAATTTATAGTGTTTGCCACTTAATAACTTCCTCATCTTGCAGGAACTTTCTTTTATTTAGCAAAAATGAACATTTTAAAATATGCCAATAAAGTTTATGACTGTCCTTTTATAACTAATTTTATTTTTGTGTTTGACCTTCCCTGTTCTGTCCATAAATTTTATATATTATTTATGTTTTATGTCCCAAATATGAGCACCAAATACTTATCCTACGTTAAAGTATGATTTGTGAAATCGTACCATACCACAAGAAAAGCTAGTAAATACTCTGTTTGGACAGTGGAAAACATATTGAGGTATTAGAGGGGGATCATAAATCCTTCATCATAAAAAATTGAAAATGTTTCTGGCTGAATTGATGTTTGCGCCACCACTGCACACAGAAAATTGTGGTGTCAAATGCTACTGTTGTTGCCATGGATACTAACATCAGTTCCAGCTTCTGTTCTTCTTCCTCTATCACCTGAAAAGTGATAGTGTGATTAGAAGTTGATATCCTGCGGCATCATCTCAGAGCATCATTACTGTCTGCTGTGATCATCTGTCTCTGTGGAAGGACAGGCACCTGTGAGCAGAGCTACTTCCCCATAACTTGTTGAAGTCACTCTTTGCATCATCACTCTTGATAGTCTGGACCTATAGCAGCCTATCTTATGCCAAAGATCCATTATGTTTTCTACCCATGAATCACTTGTCCATATTCTCTGTTAGATGTGCAGGCCATTCATAGCTTCTGATTTCTAATTAGAGATCTATGACCTGATTCCTGTGTCCAGAATGCTGCATGTGGATCCTTAATACATCTGCATTTGGGTCAAATAGTAACCTTTCAATTAAGAGTAAACTTCCTTTGCTGTTCTGGGCGTCCTAAAGACTTAAATGCAAGGTCATCTTACTATAATTTCATTGATTGTGCTCCATATCAGCATTGGTATGGAGAGACAGATCCAAAATCAAAAATAGAATTGATTACAGATATATGTAGGTCTTTCACTGTGTGTGGCAGTGCATTGGGAACAGATAAAAAGGGGCGTCAACCATAAATTTACCTGCTTCTAGCTTCTGTATTTTTATTTCACCTGTTTATTTCCATCAGTCATGATAATGATACCATGTGATAAATAAATGATTAGGAGGCTTAATGTAACTGCAGAACTTCTACTTACCTAAATGGCCTTGGGAACATCTTTTATGGTTCATTTGAATTTATGGGACGATATCTTCATATAGTGATAAAATAAAGCAGCACTGCATTGCGTATATATTACCACTCTGTTTTCTCTCATAAAGACATACAGAGCCTTATATTCAGTTTTAGTGTATAAGGCCAAAAAGCTAAACATGTCTATGAGTAATTTTCAAAATCAAATAAGAAGTTGGTCTCTGCTTCCTCACAGTAGTTGAAAAATTGGGTTTAATTAAAAAACAACTGCATGCTTTAAACCAGAATTAACAGTTACACTTAAAAGTATGCTTCTACAAATGAATTAAAATATCATACAAAAATATTTTTGACTTTTTTACATGAAGATGAAAATGTTTATAATACAAAACACAACACTCCAAAATCTAGATTATATCCCATCACTTTCAAATGATCAAAAATTCTTAACCTAAATTCTAAAATGTAACAACTTTCATACAGAATGACATTTGACATATGGTATACCTAATTTAAAGTATTGTCAATGTAAAAAAAGGACCTTCCATGTTTTCTTATTTGTATTGTAACACGATGGAGTGTAGTTTGTGTGTAGAGTTAATAGTAGAGTTGCACAATTCATCAGATTTTGATCATAATCACAATATTGACTGCTATGACTAAATTAAGCTGATCATCACAGAATAATAGTAAGATAGTCAAAGAACATTTTCTTAATCACCAGGAAGCTAGCTAACTACCTCATTAGTAATTGAGCAGTCCTTGCACAAGCAACTACAAATTGTTCAGTAAGTAACGTAGACATTGGATCTAATGTTAGGTGCAGAAGATGTTACTGCAGCATTTAAGGTGAGATAAAGCTAGAACTTGGAAGGTATCAACCCAATATGGGGCTTTTTAGCCTGTTCCACCAGATTCCCATCCTTGTCCAGAACCAACCCAGACAGTCATAACAGCAATCCTGCACCGAGTGACACGCTGAAAAAATAAATGTAATAGGGTTTTATTTGGCCATAGACGTGTCCAAAAAGTAGCAAAACCAACAAAGGGTTTGAACATTCGATAAGAAAACATGTAAGGGCTACCTGCAAATTTAATTTTTCTCCATAACTACCTGATCTAATGCATACATGTCCTTAGCAGAAACAGGTGTTCCTGTGCCATCTGTCTTGGGTAACTTTATTTTTAGAATTTCATTTATAAAATACAGTAAAATAACACTTTTACATGTACCTCTGCTCCTTTGATTGCAGCCAGTTCACTTTGGGCATTGGTAGTAGATAGAGGGTGACATTTTCCAGGGTTGGAATATATTCAGGATCTGCTGTCTTTATCACTTTGGGTGTTGGACTAAGTCCATAAGCACATTTATAACCTCAACTAGCACCGCCCCCTAGAGCAGGGGTTGGCAACCCGCGGCTCCGGAGCCCCGTGTGGCTCTTTCATCCTTCTGTTGTGGCTCTCTTTAACTTTGGAAGATAAATAATGAGCATTTAAATTAAACAAAACATTATTTCAGTTTGTTCATTTTAAAATATAAATATAAATTTGAGGATTGTGGTAAACTAAACGCCCAATATAGGGGATGGCAACCCGCGTCTCACATGCGTGTCACATGCGTCACATTTCATCTCTTTTCAACTTCAACTTTAATTTGTTTAAAGTGCCAAATCATAACAACCATTATCTCAAGGCACTGTACAGAACAACCATGCATTAGAACAACAATAATCAGTGCAAGAGAGAATAAACCCCTTGCCCTTATAGACCCTCACACTGGCTGAGGAACGACTCCCAAAAAACACAAGGAAAAAGGAAGAACACTCAGGGTGATCAACAGTGGAGGGGTTCCTCACCTAGAACAGACAGGCGGGCGAACTAAACAGTGGCAGAATAAAAATATCAATAAAAAGCCCCTCCATAGCTGACTTAAGTCCATGAGGTCCTGGGTCTATACCTAGATCTCAGATCTCTCATTATTTTTCCAAGCCACACCAAGCGTAATTGTATTCATTAAATGGATATATTTCATGAAAGTGTATTATTGTGCGCAGTGGTTCAGAAGAAGTTCCATTCACCCGCAGTTTTGAAGTCAGGATGTGATAACATCCGGGAAGAGGGCAAGAATTTCATGATTCGCGCAGTCCTGGAACGTGCATACGGAGACCGAGTGCTCTTCCCCCTTCCCACCATCATAGCAAAGGAGGGAAGATTGGGCAGGGGGTTCAGTAATATCACCATTATTTTTTTTTCAGCACAGAGCAAATGTCTGAGTGTCTGTAATTTGTCTGAATGTCATGACTCAGCACTATGAACAGATTTAGAAAACTGCAATAAAGGACAGTAGTTGATTGCCATACTCATACTCACGTTGATTATAAGTTTTTATTTATATTTAATAACTTGATTTCAACATTCGTGTCTAACAGCAGGTTTAGAAATGGGATTGTGTCGCCCTCCAACAGTGAAGTCTGGTCATAAAAAGAACAAAGATGAGATTCAGATAAACACATCAATCTGATCTCAACAATAAGGTCATCTGTCCTTTACACTGACCAGTTCTCTGTCATCTTAATCAGATCTACAGAACATGGTTAAATTGTTAAAGCTACTTTTTTCAACTTTATACCACCAGAAACAGTTTTGATGTGGGCTGAACAGGTAACCATGTTGAAAAAAAAAAAAAAACACTGTAGTTGCTTATACAAAAGGTAAAGTAATAAACTATATAGGTACATGTAACAAAAACATATATCTTCATGTTGTGTTCTGTGTTATTTTCATTTTGGAAAGGAAAGGAAAGCAACCTCCTTGTCATTGTGACATTGTGATTCACACCACTGCACACAACGAAATCCGACCTCTGTCTTTAACCCATCACCAAAGTGAACAGTGGGCAGCTTTGAGCAGTGGGTTGGGACGGTGCCATGCTCAGTGGACATCAGTGGTAACTTGGCGGTAGGGGGATTCGAACCAGGGCCTTGCGGACCCAGGTTCGCTTCCTTAACCATTAGGCCACCAACTGCCACAATTTTAGACACAAAATAATATTTGCGGCTCCCAGTGTTTTCTTTTACATGGAAACTTGTTCCAAATGGCTCCTTGGGTGTAAAAGGTGTCCGACCCCTGCCCTAGAGGGAGCACTTGTGGTCATCCCTGAACAGGAGACACAGAAGCAGCCAAGTCAGGGTTTGGCAAAACAAGGACAAACATCAGCTGTGCCAGTAACTAAATATCCCCCAGAGATTTCACAAATCCTAAATGTTGCCAAGGCACTATGCTTATGTATGATTACATTTTATATATATATTATAGTTAGCAAATATAAACATGCAATATAAACACATGTATGTAAATATGTGCAGTAACTAAATATGAAATATATTTAAAATGATACTGGTAAAGCAAAAAAGTGAAATTATTTTCTTTTTAACAACAAAAGAAATACAGAAAATCATCCTACCACTAGGTTGGAATGTGTTGTTTTCCTAATGGAAGAATCACTTGCCAGACAGTGTCCTATCACTAAGTGTCACTAGTCTAGTTGCTTAAATGAAGCAAGCTGTCAGCTTCAGTATATCCTATATGAGATGAATACACTGGTTGTCTCTCTTGTACTTGGAGGAAATTATCTGTGTATTTAACACATTTGATAATGCTAAACTTCCAATATTCGTTCATCCATCTTCATCCTCTTATCCATTGCTAGGTCACAGGGGCAGCAGTCTCCACAGGTGCCACCAAATCACAATGCTCCATACTGTGAGCCTTCCCATGGGTGGTGAACCCACTAGAAGTTATGTGGGTTGGACCGGTGTTATGGTCAGAACACCTCAGAGGCAACCTGGCAGTGGAGTCTTGTAGACCCAAGTCGGCTTCCTTAACCACTAGGCCATCACTGCCGACCTTCTAATATCATGACTTTATTTCTAGTATAAACATTGCATTGTGTGAATTTATATCCAGGTAAATTCCAAAAACTACTCCAGAAAGTTAATTAGAAACTTTGTGTTTTTTTTTCTTAGTCCAGACACAGCCCGTTGAGCTTTTTAATGCGACCCACTAACCTTGTCCAAATTAAATAATGTATTTGTTCATTAAACTTCTGCCTTTTCCCTGCAATAATGCATATTTCCAGAGGATGATGTCATAAGGGAATTAGTAATGTAGGATTTTCGGTTTTATGCTTGACTTTTACAAGCCATTTATCTAAGTTCAAATGAACAACCCATCCTTCTGCTCTGCACTCAATTTTAGGATCAATTGTGGCCCGCAAGCCAAAATGTTTACACATGCCTGGGTTAGATACCTGTACATGAACTGTAAAAGGACATTTTGTGGACTGTAAGTAGAGTGTGGCAACATGGAACTAGCATTTTTTGTTGGTCATAAGAAAAGTTTAGACATTTAGACCCCGGTGAAGGAATGGACAGTGCACAAGGAAGCAGACTTGGATCTGCAAGGCTTCAGGTTTGAGTCCACTGCCAGGTTGCCAATGAGGTAATCGGATCACAGCATTGTCCTGACCCACAGTGGGCTCACCTCCCACAGGGAGGCTTACAGTATGGAGCAAGGATTCAAGGAAGCTTTATTGTCATTGCAACACACGTTAGACATATGAGAGATACCCAGAGAGCAGTGTGATTTGTATGGTAGTCGTGGAGACTGCTGCCCCTGAGACCAGCTAACAGATAAGAGGCTAAAGATGAATGAATAGTCACTACCTATTTAAAAGAAATGAAAAAAATAAATAAATTGATAATTGGTTCTTGCTTAAAGTTACCTTCCTACCCTCACTAAAATGAAAGTTAAAAAATTGTTAACACTAAACAAAAGAATTGTGTTAATTGACATATATTGAACATATACTGAACCTTAGTTAATGTGTTCATTTACGAACAATAGTGTAAGGTGGATTTTATTATTTTTCGACTCGCGGTCTATAAAGTCTCCACGCCACTGTTGCTGATGGCGGCCGAATGAGTGAGACCAGAGGACACTACACACCTTTTATCTCTCTTTCTCCCCTCTCGCTCTCGTGGTTTCTCCCTCTCTCTCTCGCTCCCTCACTGCTATACAGCTCGGTCTGCCTTCAGCTCCCTCTTCCTCTCGCTCTTTTCCTATTTCTCCCGTTCCTCGCGTCATGGAAACTGTGGTACGTATTTTTCTTCCCGCGTCTCTCCCGTACTTACTTGCCGCTGGTCTTCACCTCTACAGTCGTTAGCTCCCTCGTTTTCTTCTTCCTCAGTAACTTCTGACATTCTATATATTGTTTTTTTTTTCTTTTCTTTTTTTACACGACCCTACTGCAGACCTGCTGCTGGTAGAAAAAAAAATCATCAGCGACGTTGACACTTTTGTCTGCTTCTGGAAGGAAGGAAAATGAAATGAAAATGGATAATGTATCTTCAATTTTTCCAGAATCATCTGATGGACATCTCTAATTGGTGAGTTTTGATTTATATATTCACCCACTGCAGGATAACGCAGTTTTTAAGATGTCAACTGGTGCGTTTTGCTACCCGACATAATAAACGTTGCAGTAAAAACATCAACTGCATTATTCCGAAATGATTCCCGTGGATTTAGTAACGAAGCTGTGCGGGTGTGTACATACAGTCTGTGCGTGCGCTTCCTCGTCTTAACTCTACAGGTTCTTTTGAGTCGATAGTGATTTTTCCCCTGCCTCATCAGCCAATACAACCTTTGTAATTAAAAAAAAAACCCAAAGAATAAAAATTGCAAAACAAGGGTTTACACACACACACACACACACACAAATATATATATACAAAAAATATATATACTGTGTTTCCCCAAAAAACAAACACAAACAAGCAATAAGCAAACTGAATTTTCCCAACTATGGGTGAATTAAGTGCTGCAATTTTTTTTTTTACCTTAAACCTCAATTCCCTGGTTTAAAATAAGTTTTTAAGAAATGTTTTTTGTTGTCTGGGCAGAGTTTTTGTTTCAGCCCATCTAGAGGAGGTTTAAGGCTTAAATATGTTTGTTCTATATAAAGCTGTGAAAGCAAGAACTGTTAACAACAACTATTGGTATACTTCATACTTGTTTCCACTGCAATAGCAGAAAGGCCAGAAGGTAAGGAATTTTTCAATACATGAAATAGTAGAAGGTATCAATGCCATTAAAAGAACAGACAGAGGCTATATGCATATTCACTGCATTTGGACCTTCAAAAACCAATATGAGAATCATTGCCAAAAATTCAGCATAATAACAACTTTAAAGTAAAAGACATAATACACAATCATTAAGCGTGCAATATATAATATTTATTTGTTGTTGTAGAATATATACAAAAATGTTGCACTTTGCCAAAAAACGTGCCCATTTCTGCTATGGAGTTGCACTAACCGGAGTTGTGTTGAGAAATATGTTCATCTGATAAAAGTGAAACATGACAATGTGACATGTGACAATGTGTGTGCACCTGTTTAGATGTAGATATAGTCATCATTTATTGTCTAGTCATTTATTAGTTAGTTATTAATATCCCCCAACTCTTTTTGTTTGTGATTTAAAACATTTTTCAGATGGCAAAAGATCTGAGGCCAAACTGGTTGTGAAGGTGCTGGATTTCTTCCCTCCTGCCCCCCAAGCTGAAAACAGCATGGCGGCGGGAGTAGCTGCATGGCTTCCCTTTGCTAGGGCAGCAGCTATTGGCTGGATGCCTGTAGCCAACCTGCCAATGCCAGTTGCACCTGTGGAGAAGAGCAAACGCCAGGATGGACTGATCATCCTTAACGTAAGTGGACGGAGATTCCAGACCTGGAGGAACACGCTCGACCGCTACCCTGACACCTTGTTAGGAAGCTCTGAAAAGGAGTTCTTTTATAATGAAGAGACTAAAGAGTACTTCTTTGACCGGGATCCTGATGTGTTTCGAAGTGTGCTCAACTTCTACCGCACTGGGAAACTCCATTACCCCAGGTACGAATGCATCTCTTCTTATGACGAGGAGTTGGCCTTCTTTGGAATTGTTCCAGAGATCATTGGTGACTGCTGCTATGAAGAGTATAAAGACAGGAAGAGAGAGAATGCTGAGCGTCTGATGGATGATCAGGAGGACAATAAGGATGCTAAGCTGCCCAACATGACCTTCAGGGAGACCATGTGGAGAGCCTTTGAGAACCCTCACACCTCCACTATGGCTCTGGTTTTCTACTATGTCACTGGGTTCTTTATTGCTGTTTCAGTTATCACCAATGTGGTGGAGACAGTTCCCTGTGGCTCTTCACCAAATCAGAAGGATGTGCCCTGTGGCGAGCGCTACACTGTCGCCTTCTTTTGCATGGACACAGCCTGTGTCATGATATTCACCGTGGAATATCTGATGCGTCTTTTTGCGGCTCCAAGCCGTTATCGCTTCATCAGGTCAGTGATGAGCATCATTGACGTGGTGGCCATATTGCCCTACTACATCGGCCTTGTGATGACTGACAATGAGGACGTGAGCGGGGCTTTCGTCACACTTAGAGTTTTTCGTGTCTTCAGAATTTTCAAGTTCTCGCGTCACTCACAGGGTCTGCGAATCTTGGGCTACACATTAAAAAGCTGTGCCTCTGAGCTGGGCTTCCTGCTCTTTTCTCTCACTATGGCCATCATCATCTTTGCCACTGTCATGTTCTACGCTGAAAAAGGGTCCACCTCCAGCAAGTTTACCAGCATCCCAGCCTCCTTCTGGTACACCATTGTTACCATGACAACTCTGGGGTAAGTTCAGAATAATAATTTGGTTGATTTTCTTATCCTTTTCAACTTGCTGGTTGGGTAATTACTGTATTTAAGATGTGTGCATCTGATTGTGTGACCTTTGTACACAACACATTGCTTCAATGTAACATACCACTTTCAAAACTTCCTTTACAAACCTAACTTATGATAAAGAACAGCCTCTCTTTTAATGGAAAATGCATGTTTTCTATAGCAGGGGATTCACTGTGTTCAAGCAATCATTTCATATATATATATATTTATATATATATATATTTATCACTGATGAAAGTGGCAACACCTTTTATTTAGTTTCATTTATATGCTCTTCAATGACTTTGAAGGCAAGGTGAATGTATTAAAGGTGACATTGCATCATAACATTTGAAGCATTCACTGTGTTGTTACATTACATAAGCATACATTAGCTTAGACCCAAGGCTCCACCTTACTGAACAAACAACAACATAAACTGTTTGAACTATGTCTTGTGTTCTACAATATACTGCATGGTATCATTCTCCATTTGTCTAAGTATTCTTTTTGCCAGTCCTCTTATATCAAGATCTTTTATGTACAGCTGCCAACGATGGAAATATTCACTTCCCCATTAACCCCATTTCATTTCAGTATGTGGAATCTGATATTTCTGAATTTGATATCTGAATAAAGCTGATATCTGAATTTGAATATTGTCAGAGAAAAAAACTACATACAACTCTAATTGTAATTCAATTTTGACATGGGATTTACTCAAAAGGAATACAGTTGGATGTGTTTTAAGTCAAGGACTGAGGCAAAGGGGGAGTTGACAGTACTAAAGATACATTACCCCCTTACACCACCGGGTTTTTGTGATTTATGGACATCAGGTCCATAAATCAGGACCTGATGTCCATAAATTATTGTTGAAACTAATAACAATAAGAAAATATCAGATTCTCTAAATAGCCAACAAGTGCACTTTTTAGTTGAGTGATATTAAATTCCTATTCTTTTTCTCATCAAGCCAGTATTTTTTTCCCATGCAGTGGTGGCTTAGCAGCTAAGGTACTGGACCTGGGTCTGAAGGGCTTAAAGTTTGAGTCCACCAGCTGCCTAGTTACCACTGAAGTCCACGAAGCATGGCACTGTTCCCAGACACTGCTCCCTGGGCACTGTTCACCTTGTTGATGGGTTAAAAGAAGAGGTCATATTTCGTTGAGTGCAGTGGTATGTATCACAATGACAAGGACAATGCTTTCCTTACTTTCCTTTGGGTTTTTCCTAGCTTCCTCTGGGTCAATGGTGGTTAAGGAAACAGATTTGGGTCCTAAATGTTTAAACCTTAAGCCCACCACCTACTACGTAGGTTCTCTGAGCTTCACACTTTCCTCACACAAGGTGCTTCAGCTGCCCCCTGCTCACTTTGGTGATATGTAAAATGCTGTGGTCACATTTCAATGTGTACAGTGATGTGCTGTCATAATGACACAAGTTCACTTTCCTTTGTTCTTATTTATCCCTCATCTACCTTTAGTTTTTTTTTACCCCAGCTGCTGGCGTTAAAAATTTAACAAAAGGTTAATTGTTTTAATCTTGCATTATGTCTTTCACAGTCATTGTAGATGAATTCATGTAGGTGAAGGTACAACATTTTTGGGTTGTCTTTATATTGCGGCTGGTATGGATGTTTTAAACAATTGGCCTTTGGATTAGTCTTTACAAGATTTTAACATGTCTACTGGAGTCTGTCTTGTGTTACTCCTCATTTTAATTTCATCATATATTTACGATTTGGGTTATATTGTCATATCATAAATTTTACATAACACATAAACTCTGCTCTTACGCATAATGGAAGAACTAATGCTAATCTGTTTTATTAGTGTTACGCTGACTGCTGAATGTTAGGAGCTGATAAATCCTCTTCTGAAATATTGGAGTCTGGCCGTAAAAAGGCTATAAGCCCACAGTGCTGACACACTTGGCACTATGTCATCTAAGGCTGCAGTCTTTCAATGTCTTTACAAAAGATCCGTCGCCAAGAAAACATGTGATGCTTTTACAATAAGATTAAGACATGGACTGTACAGGGCTCCAGCTAGTATTCAACACTTGGATTTCTACAAAGTTATTGTTAAAATGAAAATGTACACATTTTATTGTACAGAATACAGGTAGCCTTTTAAACAGCTGTACTTTGACCCTGGTGTGAAAATTGTCAGACAGAGACTCTGCTCGTGGATCGTGTTGAGACTGAGCACTCTGAACCCATCTCCTGTTGCGTCTACAGTAGGACAGTGTGTGTACATGTGTTCAAGTGTACGTGTATGTGTGTTGTGAAGGTTTTGGGGGTGTGGTTGCTGTGTGTGGCTTCATCAATAAAACAGGGCCCAGAAGTGTGTGTCAGAGTGACTAATGATGTGACTTGTACATCTGCTGACTAATGTAAACCTTCCTAACATTCTGCACTCTGCTCTCCCTTTACAAGGATACACATAGATGCAAACATAATTGTGTGCCTTGTTATTTTATATTGTACAAAGACAGTAGTGCATTCTTGTGAAAAGAGTCTTCCTCCACACATCTTATTGTGAAAGTGTTTATGTTAACAAAGAACCTATTTGGCCTTCACTATATGGCCTTGGATGGAAAGTGCATTATAGATTAAATGTATTATTATTATTATTACTTTGGCCCAGAGGCAATGTCTGTCTTCGGTGTGGAACTCCAGGGTTCACCTCCTGGGCAAGTTTGAATCCTGGTTAGGGCAGTTGACTTCCAGTGGGCTCACCACCTGTAGGAAGGTACAGTATGGTGCAATGTGTTTTGGCTGGCAGTTGTGGTGACTGTGACCCAGTAATGGTTAGGCAGATGAAAACGGATGGACGGGCGGAAGAACCTATATAATTCCCTTTCCAATTTGGTCTCTCACCTCTGGTATAATACCCCGCAGCCATAGATAGGAACCATTGGATGATTTCAGTATGGCAGAAGGCTCCAATGATTTTTGCAGTTGGCCGGTATTGTCCACTACTATGGGATGGCAAAGCCTTATCAATGTGAAACATGTAGTTATTTTCTGTAGTTAAACTAGTAGTTATTTTCACAATAAAATAAATTAGGCTATTTATCACACTAAAGATATATATGTGGAGCCGTGTAGTTTCATCGAAATCTGCATGACATGTTTATTGTATCTTTGACCTCACACCACCTTCTTGTTAATCTTATGAATTTAATAGAGCAAAAACTTACAATCAACATTGGTTGATAAAATTGTTAAATAGACAACCACATTGGAAGAAAAGAAGGAGAAGGAGAGACAGAGCTTATGATTTGGTAAAAAAAAAAAAAAAAATTATCATTGTTGATTTTAATTGAAATCCCTGTGAATGTTATATGAGTCATATCACAGTCTGTTGCTGTTCCTGTTGCGCCATCACTGTAAACATCTGTTAATATTCTGTTAAAACTGTAATGTAGTGACAGCTCCTTTATTTTATGGAGGTTTAGTGCAGAGTGATGGCTTTAAATTTGATGGATGTGATCATTTTCCCCTCTCTTTTTCTTTTTGGCTTTGTTTTTTTTATTTCATTTTCTCTTTCAAGAGAAAGAATTATGATATCAGTGCATTCCTCCCTCTGACCTTGGCTTCATGAAAACCGCCTTTACTACAGTAAAGTATAAGGGATGATATAACATTTACTGATACTAATATTGGCCACCGATATTGCAACACTTCATTCTCGATACCGTATTGATATGAACTGAAACCAATATAACGATATTAGTGTGATATCAGACTAAAGGCATTCTATAAATAACTGTGTACAACATAAACACACTACTTCAATATAAGTTATAGAAAAATGAGACATTTTTTTGCAGATACCGCGGCTTTGCAGCATTGGATTTTGAATATCGGTTGAAGAAACGATACCGATATGTTCCAATATTGAAATCAATGCTGATATGGGCCCAATATTTATCAGTGGACCGATATATATGGGCCATCCCTATACAGTATACTTTGCTTGAACATTTTAATGTGGCTCCTTTCACTGAGGCTCTTATGGCATATGCATCTTTTATACCTCACAACTAACACATTGGTAGGCAGCAACTTAGTTGCATGGGAGGGCTATAGAGTCTTGGCAAGATGAATGATAATGGACAACGGTCATGTTCTTTACACTGCTACATCAAGTTATCTCTTAAAAGCTTCTTCATCGCTGCAAAGTTTTGTATGTCTGGGTTTATTCATTATCAGTCTGGAGAGTTGAACGTGGCAATCTGCTTTCACATACTAGTCACATAGTTGTGCCATAACTAGTAAATAAATTGGACCAAGACCTATGTTTTGGTTAGGCCTAAATTCTGCAACAACCTCTTTGTATTATGTGTTTTGTTAGTCTGGTGCTTCAGCGGCTGATTCTTTTGTGAAGTACCCACACAAGTGAAGACACGAACAGTTCTTGCAACACTGTAACATGTAATTCTTGTAATTTTTATGATTGTTGATTATGTCATTCTGTGCTTGGAGGCACAGTCAAAGCAGTTAATATTTCTGAAATTTCAACACACATTTTGCATAATTTAATTTCAAAACACATGCGACAAATCAGATTTGTCACAAAGGGCTCTACAGGGTTAGTGACATCCGGTTTTACTGCATTGATTTTATAATTATGAACCAGTGTCAGTCAAACTCAGTCAGTTTTCTTATTTGTAGAGCAAACAGTTAATAATTTATAGACATAGAGACATTGGAGACTGTTGGGGAGATGAGGAGACAGTCTGGCTCTATGTCAGATGGAGACAGGCAGCATCGGGATTAGACCGAAACAGAGGACAGTGCTATTCATCAGGACATTTTATGGGCAGCTGATCTGATAAATAATTGAAAAAAAAGTAGAGGTCACTGACGGAACAGTCTGATAAATGTGATAACATTTTAATCCATTAAGTGATGAATGTCAGTGCTAAGTATCACTCTAGGTATCAGCTCCAAGATAAGAAAAACAAATTTATTAAAGAAATTAATAAAAAGACACACTTTTTCTTTCTCCTAGTACTTCAGGGCCGCTTATCTTCATTGAGCTGTCATTTACCAAATATGTATCACTCTTAATCTAGTATTTACAAAAAATATTTTACTGATGGGCAGTTTTTTCTGCTAATGGTCAGTTAGGGAGAGGTTTGCTTGTGTGTGTTGAAAGATTTCAGAGTGGATCACGGCACCAGTTGAAAACACCAGGTCTCAGTACAAGGTTCCTCCCGATCCATGTTAACAGTACCAAAAAAGGGATAAGGGGGTCTAGGCGAAGAAATGATTGACGTCGTTGAGGGGTCGATGCATTTAATATCAAAGAGCACCCAAAAATACAAAACGTTTGGTCCAAAACAAACAGAGTAAAGGAAGCGACTGGAGAAAACAAATCAAAAGAAATAGCAACGTGAAGCAGCAATTTTTAAGATAAAGTTCTCTGAATTTGCTATCCATACTTACAATTTTATACATGTACATGGGAGTGGTTTCTCAACTTTGTGGATGTCAATCACATGTGGAATCCAATGGGAGTAAAGGGGTTGGGTCTTTGGTGACCAATCATATTATTAACCATGTATGTTGATGAAGGTTCTTAGTCATCCAGGTCATGGTCAAGGTTAAAGAGTTTAGTTAGCCAACTTGACATTCAGTTTTTTTGGAAAACATCACAAACCAGTCACAGAGACAACAAGATTATCATATCAGATCGGTCGGGGCCCAGGTTAACAATGACTGCCAACAGTGCTGTTAACCTACAGGGTACTGTTGGGAGAGAGGGTGGTGATTGGAGCAGATTTGAATGGCCATGAAGGAGGAGGGAGCAGAGGGGATGATGAAGTGATAATCTGAGGGAGGTAAATGACTGTAAGGTAGTGGCAGGTGAAAGTGTAGCCAAACAACATAGGATGGTAATGTGCAAGCTGACTATGGAGGTGAGAAGAAAGAAGAAGGTGAAGACAGAGCAGAAGATCAAGTGGTGGAATTTAAGGAAAGAGGGATGTTGTAAAGACTTTGGAAAATAAGTCAGAGCAGTTCTGGGCTGTGATGGGGAATTCCCAGATGACTGTGACACCACAGCTAGAGTCATTAGGGAGACAGCTAGGAAGGTGCTTGGTTTTTCCTCTGTACAGAGAAAGGAGGGCAAAGAGACCTGGTTGTGGGATGATGAGGTCCAGGAGAGTGTCCAGAGGAAGAGATTAGCAAAGAAGAGATGGGATAGTGACAGAACAGAGGAGAATAGACTAGAGTACAGTACAGAGAGGGGACAAGGAAGGTGAAGAGGGAAGTGGCCAAGGCCAGGAGAAAAGGAGTTATACTGATTGGCAAGGCAGAGAAATCAATCTGGGAAGGATGTGCAGCAGGTGGGATTAGGGTTAAGGACAGAGATGGAAATGATCTTATGTTTGAAAAATGAATGCTAGGAAGATGCAGGGAATATTTTGAGGAGTTGTTTAATGAAGAAAATGATAGGGAGCATAGGAATGAGGAGCCAGTTCCAAACAAGAAGAAGAATCAAATTAGATTGAAAAGTGGAAAGGAAGTTGGTCCCAATGACATACCAGTGGAGGTATGGAAATCCTTAGGGGAAGAAGCGGTAATTTTCTGACTCGGTTATTCAATAGAATTTTAGAAACAGACAAGATGCCTGATAAGTGGAGGAAAAGTGTTCTTGTGCCAATTTACAAGAAGGGTGAAGTTCAGAGTTGTAGTAATTACAGAGGGATAAAGTTGATAAGCCATACCATGAAGATTTGGGAAAGAGTAGTTGAGGCTAGGTTGAGGAAAAGGGTAGAGATTTGTGAACAGTATGGTTTTTTGCCTAGAAAGAGTCCCACAGAGGCAATATTTGTCTTGAGGATGTTGATGGAGAAGTACAGAGAGGGTCAGAGGGAGCTTCATTGTGTTTTTGTAGATTGTGTTTTTAGAAAAGGCCTATGACAGGGTGCCAATGGAGGAATTGTGGTTTTGTATAAGGAATTCAGGAGTGGCAAAGAAGTATGTTAGACTGGTGCAGGATATGTATGAAAACAGTACAACCGTGGTAAGGTGTGCTGTTGGAAGGAAAGAAGACTTAAGGGTGGAGGTGGAACTTCATCAAGGATAAGTCCTGGGCCTCTTTTTGTTTGCTCTGGTGATGGACATATTGACATATGAGGTCAGGACAGGAGTTTCCATGGACCATGATGTTTGCAGATGACATTGTGATCTGCAGTGAGAGCAGGCAACAGCTAGAAGAGAATTTAGAGAGATGGAGGTTTGTACCGGAGAGAAGAGGAATGAAGGTCAGTTGTAGCAAGACCAAGTACATGTGTGTGGATGAGAAGGGGAACAGTGGAATGGTGAGGTTACAAGGAGCAGAGGTGGTGAAGGTGGAGGAGTTCAGATACTCCTCAACTGTTTAGAGCAGTGGAGACTGTGGAAGAGAGGTGAAGAATAGAGAACAGGCCGGATGGAACAACTTGTGACCTGGCTGATGGAGATGACGCCGAACCAGCTGTTTGCCTGGACTTTGCAATGGTTCGGGTGGACTGGAATCTGGCAGGGAAGAGGTGTAGGACTATCGGTGTACATTAATGAGAGATGGTGCAACTCTGCGCAAGTCTCCATCAAAGAACAAGTCCCTTATTACATGCTGAGGGAGTTCTCTAGTGTGATTGTGTATACCAGGGGTCAGCAACCTGTGGCTCCGGAGCCCCGTGTGGCTCTTTCATCCCTCTGTCGTGGCTCTCTGTGACTTGGAAAATAAATAATGAGTGTTTCATTAAAAATTAGATTTTACTTGTAACATTTGTAACAATATTTTATTGCCCAAAAACAGGGGTCGGCAACCCGCGGCTCTGGAGTCACATGCGTCACTTTTCGTCCTTATGCTGCAAAACATACATTTAATAAATACAATTATTTTCAGTGTGGCTTGGGAAAATAATTTATTAAATTTATTAAATGTATGTGTTTAATGAAAGTGAATTATTGTGCGCATTGGTTTCAGGAGAAGAAGTTCCATTCACCGCCAGTTTTGAAGTGAGGAGGGCAAAGTGTTTTCACGATAAGCACATTCGTGGAGCGTGCATACGGAGACTGCCAAAACGGAGCACTCTTCCCCATTTCCACCGTCATAGCAAAGAAGGGAAGAGCGGGCAGGGTAATATATATTCAGTAGTATTACCTTTAACTTTTTTTTAGCATGGAGCAAATGTCTGAGCGTCTTTAGTGTGTCCGAACCGCATGACTCTGCACTATGAACAGACTTTAACTGCAATAAAGGACAGTAGTTGGTCGTCATATTTATAATCACGCTGACTATACGTTTTATTTATATTTATTACCTTGAGTTCAACATTCGTGTCTAACAGCAGGGTTAGAAATGGGATCAGTGAAATCTGGTCATAAAAAGAACAAAGATGCCATTCAGATAAACACTCACATCAATCTGATCTCAACAATAAGGTCATCTGTCCTTTACACTGACCAGTTCTCTGTCATCTTCATTAGATCTACAGAACATGGTTCAATTGTTGAAGCTACTTTGTTCAACTTTATACCAACGTCACTGGAAACAGTTTCGACGTGGGCTGAAGTGAACTGATTGGGGGAGATTTACCAGGTAACTATTTTGCAAAAAAAAACACACTATGGACTGCTTCACCGAATACATGAACTTCTGCGTGGAGAACATCATACCAACCTGCAGAGTGCAATGCTTCGCCAACACCAAATCATGGGTGATCCCTCAGCTTCAAGTTCTGCTGAACAAGAAGAAGAGAGTGTTTTTGTTAAAAAAGTCGGAAACTCAAACAGGAGATCAGGAAAGCAAAGGACAAATACAAGAGGAAGCTGGAGGAACAGCTGTGACAGAGCAAGACACGTTATGTGTGGAAGGGACAGTCCTTTCACTATTCTGTTCTCCTTTTATACATCGGACTTCACCTACAACTCTAGGAGCTTTCACCTCCAGAAATTCTCTGATGACTCAGTCATTTTTGGACTGTGTGTTTGAGGGGAATGAGCTGGAGTACAGATCAGTCATCAGGGACTTTGTGGACTGGTGTGAGAGCAACTTCCTGAGTTTGAACACCAGTAAAACGAGGGAAATGGTGATCGACTTCCAGATAAAGGCATCAACACATTCACCAGTTAGCACTACACTCTAGATCCAAGGAACCTAGCCCTTCCTCATTTTGTACCTTGGTCTAGGGTACTTGTATTTGTGGCAAGGAGTCCCCGTCCTAAACCAAGGTACAGCAAATGTCCAAAAGTCTTTTACAGACCAAAGGACTTCAGCTGCAGGAACATAGATGGCCGAGCAAACTTCGGCCAGCCTCTGGTGTGAAGACTGGAGCCAGAGACACGCCAGCCTTTGGGGAGAACGCTGGAGCGTCGACCCCTGGGACGAAGACTGGAGCCAGAGGCATGCCGGACTCTGGGGCGAAGACAGGGACAGCTGAGGGAACCACATCGTTGGGCACAAAGACAGGGACAACCTAGGGAACCACATTCTCGGGGTTGAAGACAGGGACAGCCGAGGGTATCACAACCTGAGACCCTGCCCCCCCTTTAAGGGACGGCTCCTGATGTCTCAGAGATGAGAGAGGGAGGGAATAGCTGCCTCTGGTTCTGGAACCGACCCGTCGATGTCCCTCAGCAAAGGAGACAATGCAGAGTATGCCGACTCATCACAGCTGAAAGGGTCCCTGGTTGAGCGAAGGATGGCAGCATAGACCTCCGCCCCGTACACAGGGTCCAATTCTGCTGGAATCCGCTTATCATGTTTGAGGGGTTCCCAGGAAGAGCGAGGTTTGGCAGCGTAGGCCTGCGCCCAGTACACAGGGTCCCATTCTGCTGTAAACTGCCCATTATGTTTCAGGGTATCAGGAATTTAGCAGTGAACCCAGAAGCACAAAAACACTGACCAAAGATTGATGTTAAGATAATTTTATTATAATGAAATTATCACTACAAATCTCCCGCACAAGGCCAGGACCATAAACGTTAAGGCTAAGACGACAATCAGAGACAGAAATGCGGTTCAAACACCAGCATAGAGACAAGACATAACCGAGGACGGAAAGCAGGTCAAATTGGAAGAACAGGAGATCAAGACTGGTCAAAGCAAAAGCATAGGTTACGATACCACAGATCAGGCAGAGGTCAGATTTCACAGAAGAGCAGGTCAATCCAGAAGGGCAGAAGAAACGGACAAAAATCCCCAAACAGGGTCGTTACTGCATAAGCAGGTTCAGGGCAAAACGCTGGAGAGTTATGAAAAATTACAGACAATCTGGCAACTTTGCTCAGCCACAGGTGAGGTTTAAATACTCAGGCAATGAGCAAAGTTTCCACCTGGTTGGACAAACAGAAGACAAAAACCTGTTGCCTGATTGGTTACAGAGACCCATGTGACCCTGCACACACCAAAAGGAGGGGAAACATTTAAAGCAACAGAAACACACACAGAACCAGAACAGAGGGGTTCCCAGAAAGAGTGAAGCTTGGCAGTGTTGAGCTCTGCCCAGTATGCTGAGTCCAGTTGTGGTTGGATCATTCTGTTACGTGTTGGTGTCAGTAAAGACAAGGTTGGACCCAAATGCAGCACTGGGAGGCTTTTGTTTACTGGAGGTGGATTTAATTGTCAAAGAAAGCAACTAGGATTACAAGAAACTAAACATAGACTTTAGTACATCTCTACACTAACATGTACTCTTCAAACATTTTAACCGATTCGGCTTCTTTCGCCCACACCCTCTAAACATTACTAGAAGACACACACAACTCTAAATACTAGTGATGTTACAGGATGAGCAGAGGCTTCAAAGCATGTGTTGAGCAAAGAAGGTGGCGTTTCTGCGAAGTGTGTATTGAGGCTTGCTTCAAGCCTTCAAGTTGAGGCTCGGGTGCTGGAGTTATGGTCCTGGTCGTGGTGGTCATGGTTAACGGGTCAGGTAGCTTGCTGGTGGGAAGAACAGAGACTGTGGGGATATGAGGTCCCTGACAGGACGTGTTAGTTATTGAGCAGAAGAGAGAGAGAGAGAGAGAGACAAGGAGAGAAGTGAGAGAGGTCTAGGTATGGCCAGACCTATGCACTACAGTGGGCTATGTCAAAGAGGTAGGTCTTAAGTATGGATTTAAAGGTGTAGATTGTGTCTGCCTCCCGGACTGGCACTGGCAAGCGGTTCCACAGAAGAGGGGCCTGGTAGCAAAAGGCTTCTAGCACCAAATCTAGATTTAGAAATTCGTGGAACCACAAAAAGGCCTGCTCCTAGGGAACATAGTGTTCTAGTGGGTTGATAAGGCTTCATCAAATCCACTATATAGGATGGTGCCAGACCATGAAGAGCTTTATAAGTTAGTAAGAGAATTTTAAATTGGATTCTAAATGGAACAGGAAGCCACTGAAGAGAGTTGAGGACTGGGGAGATATGGTCTCTCTGGCGGTTTTTAATTTGGACACGAGCCTAACATTTTCTTCCCCAGATTCCTCTTTGACATTTCTGCTACAGATCCCTCTGCCTATTCCATTCACATCCAGCTGACTGACGCAAAAAGGTCGACAAATCTGTGACTTCATATACAAAAGCCATGAAATAAGAAAGAAAGTCAACTAAAAAACTTTGTTTTCTATAAATCATATTGTGTTTTCAATATTTTATTAACACAATTGTTATTTGATTGATTTATTAATTGATAAAAAGGTCGGGATTAAACCAAAAGTGTTTAAGTCTTGGTTGTGAAACATCAGTGGAGTTGGATTTCTGTTTCTGTTTTCAAATTGAGCTTTTTACACCTAGATGCACACATCACACACAGGAGCTAAAAATAGAAAGGATTCACTCCTCCCTCTGTCTTTCTACCACCTCCCGTTTACTTCTCACCTTTTTTCTCAACCCATTCTCATTTTCCTGTCTGCTTGTCACTCAATCCCCTCTACCGCCAGCACAACACCTTCTTCTTCATAAACCTCTATTCTAAGGACACTGAGAGTCTGTATTGTAATAGTAGCCTTCAATGACATATTTCCTGACATTGGTCTCAGTGCCATATTGGAGAGTATGCTGGCATGGGGTGCCATGAGGTTGGTAAAAGTTCTGTTAAATTAATATTATATACAATTGTAGTCTGCCAGATGCTTCAAAGCCTTGTGTATCAAACAGCCCAGCTTATTGAGATTGAATGAAAGAAGGACCAGTCATAAGGTCATATTTAAAAAAAAGAAGCATCAATTATATCCAAAATTTTACAATAGAATAGAATAGAATTCAACTTATATCCAAAACTGTATTCACTACATCACTCATTTGGTTCCTGGTTCAAGTCTTTTAATGAAAAAGAAAATATTTGTGGCGATTTAGTGATGGTTTTGCTGCACAGACAATGGAAGTGATTCATACATTGTCTGTGTATATAGAATAGAAGTACTGTACATGTGTATGTTTATATTGTGCATATTGTAATGTGTTCTTGCCCGCCTGCCTGTCCTGGTTTTCCTGAGAGTTGTTCCTCAGCCAATGCAATTAAATACTAGGTTGTGTAAAAAATAGTTGTAAAGAATCTATTCTGCACGGTTCTCTATTCTGCACAGTTCTTCTTCTCCTTTTGGCTTTTCAGTGAGTCAATATTTTCTCCATCTCCATCATTCTTCTACCAATGTATCCACTGCCCCTCCTCTCAATGTGTAAAAACCATCTTAATCTAGGTTCATTAGCTTTTTTTTCAAACCCTCCTGTCTGTGTTGTCACTCTAATGACCACAGTTCTGATCCTGTCCATCCTTGTCAGTTCAAAAGAGAATTCACTACTAAAGAGAATTTAAATTAACTTTTTACTTTACTTTATTTTAAATTCTAGACAATTCTTACCAGGAAATCTAAATTGAAATCAAAAGTCATGGCCATTTAACTAAGATCATTAAATTTGAACTAGTTAAGTAATCTTTTATCTACAAATGTGTTATATACAGGAGGTCCCAGTTTACGATGACCTCCATCTATTACATTTCATGGTTACATTTTGAGAATTTTAGCACCTTTTTGATGTTATTACATTGGAAAAGTTCAGTTGGTCTCCAATCCTTCAGGCACAGACAATGAACAGAAAAAACAACCTGGTGTTACTCATTAAAAAACACAACACTAAGCCAACAAGGACAGAGTGAGGAAGAGCTTCTGTACACAAAGCGCACTACATGAGACTAGTGATACTAATAAGAAAAGAATAGGACAAAGGTGGGCATGGTGAGACTCATTATGCAGTGAGAGACAGGCAGTAAGACAGAGAAAGGCATGGCTTTTGGTGAAATGAAATGATATGCCCTGACCAGAACTACCGTACCTTTGTTTTTGTTTCTTGCTGCTGTGTAAAAACAACCTTCTTTTTCTTGCAAGTATCAGCTACAAAGCAAAATGAAGGGTCACCCTTTCAATCAATCAATCAAATTTTATTTATATAGCTCACATTTACAAATCAGATTTGTCACATAGGGCAGGGTTGGTAACATCCTCTGTCCTTAGACCCTCAGCCAGGGTCTAGTTTTGGGAACCACAGTTTTGGGAACCACAAATAGACCTGAATCTAAGGATTGGAGAGGTTTATGGGGAGGGGAGCAGGTCCTTCATGTACGAAGGGGCCAGATTATTAAGGGGCTTGTAAATTAACAGTAGAATTTTGAAATAAATTCTAATTTTAATTGGGAGCCAGTGCAGGGAGGCTACGATGGGAGTTACTGTATGTGCTTCTGTCTTTTGGTTCCAGTCAGTATGCAAGCTGCTGCATTTTGGACCTGTTGAAGGTCCCTCAGGGACCTTAAAGGAATTCCTGATGAAAGAGAATTGCAGTAATCCAGCCTGGAGGTTTCAAAGGTATGAATTCGTTTTTCTGCATCCTTACAGGACAGAATATTTCTAATTGCCTTAATATTACGTAAATGGTAAAAGGCAATTCTGCAAATTTGCTTAACATGCTCATCAAATTTTAAGCCATTATCGAATAAGACCCCCAGGTTTCTGACAGTAGAGTGAGGGGGTTGAATATTTCCGTCCAGGTTCAATCCCTGGATCAACACTCGTTGATCAGTGTGTTTTTGCCCTACTACTATAACCTTGTTTTTTTCTGCATTTAGAAGCAGAAAATTTTGTGTCATTTATGTCTGGATGTCTTTAAAACATGACTGAAGCCGTGGTATGTTGTTTGGGTTGTCAGGCCTTGCAGATAAGTACAGCTGTGTATCACCTGCATAACAGTGGAAATCTATATTATGTTGTCTAATAATTTTGCCTAGAGAAAGCATATACAATGTAAAAAGAATTGGCCCAAGTACGGAGCCTTGTGGAACTCCGCAATCAACTCAAGTGTGTACGGAGTAGTCCTTGTTTATGTGAACAAATTGGATCCTATTTGTTAAATAGGATTTAAACCAAGCAAGTGCAGTTACTTTAATACCAACATCATGCTCTAGCCTATGTAGCAGGATCTTATGGTCAACAGTGTCAAATGCTGCAGTAAGATCAAGTAGTACCAGTAGGAACACAAGTCCTTTTTCAGAGACCATAAGAATATTATTCTTTACCGTTAACAATGGTGTCTCTGTGCTGTGGTGGATTCTAAATCCAGACTGAAATTTTTCAAATTGATCATTACTATGTACATTTTCACACAATTGAGCAACCACAACCTTCTCTAGGATCTTAGAAATAAATGGAAGATTAGAAATTGGTCTGTACTTTGATGGGACACTAGGGTTGGTTTTTAAGTAAGGGTCTAATTATTGCTAATTTTAAGCATTAGGCTTAAAAAACATTTAGAAGTGAAATATTAAATTACTTTAATTAATAATAGTAATTAATTTTCTTTAACCATGTGGCATTACATATTTTACATACATTTATTGTTGTCTTTAACCTTTTGTTTCATTTTTTTTTTTAAGATCTCCACAGTTCACCGCGTGGGTAGTCTTCAAATATCAGTTACGCTTTAGTTCCTTTCAGTGGGCTCACCACCAAGAAAAAAGTTTCATGTGGGGCTGGTATGGTGCAGCTTTGGGTGCATTTGTGTGCATCTATTTTGTCTATCTAATTCTTATATAAGGAATACACAGGTGTAGCAGGCATACACAGTTTAAATATTGTTTTAAATTGTTTTACTACTCCAAAACGAAATACTTTATCATAAATATATTCACTGAGAATATGTCTCCATCTGTTTATTTTAGTCTCTTAATCTTTACTGGCCAACTCTCTGTGTCTTTTGTCTCCTTAGAGTCCAAACCAGCTTCTAGATATTTTGGTGAGCCAACCAAAGAAAAACAAAGAAATAATACAAAAAAATAATTTAATCAAGTTCATACAGTTTAACTTAGAGTCTGCCTTCATTAATAACGGTAAGTAATTATACTAGGCACAGAAGGAAATACCCACTTTCCTTTTGCACTGTATGAAACCATCATGAATTCATCACTCCTCCCCATGAGGGGGGAGTCCACTTGAAGAGCAATACTCATTGCCTCTGGGCAATACATAGCTTCATTATAGAATCATTAGATAAAATAAAAAAGTGACCATGGTCACAACAGTTGATCTCTTTTCTTTTGTACGTAAGTGTAAGTGACATAATGGTTGACACAGATGTGATGAGTGAGACATTGTACCTTTGCTGAGACAAGAAATATAAGTAATTGATTGAGAATTGGAGACACCATTTGCCGTGTTCCATACCAATACTGTTTCTTGAAGTAAGTTCCACTAATCATTTACGGTGGAAATAATAACAAGCAGCAGGAAAAAAAGTAAGCACAGAAACGAACAGCAGTAGTAACAAAATAAGGTTCATCAGTAACAGCAATAGAAGGCAGCAGGAATAGCTGTGGCAGCAGCAATAATACAACAGTATGAGCAGAAGCTGCATTAATCATAATTCTACAGACTAAGATTTCCTCCTTACTGGACACCAATATTGTTGGTTTATGAGTTAGAGTAAATTTTGGAGAGAAATTGAGCTAAAAAAGAAGCAATCAATAACAATATTGCTTAAAAACTAACAATAGGTTAGTTTTTAGGTTTCAGCAGATTATTTGTGGTTCATACCCAGTGTTCGGTCTAATGCGTTACATATTACGCCGTTATGTAACGCAACTATTAAAAAGTAACCCATTATATTTCCCATTTGGTGATGCTGTTATTGTTACTTTTGTGCGAAGGGGCTCATTGCATTTAATCGTGTGCGATAACTCTTTGAGCCATGGTGTGAAAGACGGCGAAAAGGGGCGATGATTGGTTGACATAGGTTATCGTTTTATGCTAAGCCCCTCAGAAAGAGACCTGGGCGGGTCTTCTTGCCTTATAGGGAAATAAACAATCACACACACAAGTGATGCGGTACAGCAGCACACACCCACAAGCAAGACAATGGCAAGTGGCAAGTTGAGGTTACAATAAAGATGCCTGTCAAAATGTCTAAACATACATTTTGTTTTTATTGTACTGTAATGTACAGCGAACGTGTAACTTATTTCCAGACTGTAATTGCAGCTCTGCTCCCTGCAGCTTCACGCTGTCATTCTCTCACTCTTACGTCCACACAGCTCTAACCATGCCTCCCCACACTTGGAAACATTAACCCTATAACTGCTGTGTAAAACCTTATAACTATTTCCGTCCCATTAGATTTTATTATGATCGTTGCTACAGAGCACAACACTAAACTGTTTAATGTGTTTTTAAAGTGAAGTAACTAGTTACTTAAATAATTTAGTAACTAGTATCGTAACTAGTTACTTTTTCAGAGCATTAACTAGTAAAGTAACAAGTTACTTTTTTAAAGTAACTTGCCCAACGCTGTTCATACCTACTCCTCTAAGATGTTTAATTATATGAAGAAAATGTGTTTTGTTTTGATTTCTATAAAATTACTCCATTAGATTGAATGTAAGCTAGGAGTATTAGCTTGATTCCCCCAGTAAGGTGCCAAAAAATGGATACATACATAAATCAGGTAGTGATACTGATATTTATTAATAAACAAATGGCTCTTCTAACTAAAAACCATGCTGACTCCAACAGTTCACTTTAGAGCAATGGCCTGCAGCCATAATGCAAGACAACAACATCTCAAGGGGAGATTTAAGCTGTGGGTGTGGAATCTTTTCTAAAGGAAGTCTGCAACAAATATTATTTTCCCAAAGGGAATAAATGTACACACAGGATACTAGTGTATAGTACATTGTTTAACTTTAACTAAACAAAGATAATGCTCCTAATTGTGACTTGATAGATGTGTGTGCTATATCCCAATATCTTTCCAATGTTCGTAACATTAAAAGTAGGATAGCTATGATTTGGAATGTTCTTCAGAATAACCTAAATTAGGTTCTTTTTTGAGACAAGACAGTAAATGTCCTGAGTGCTATATGGAGCGGGGAAACTACAGTAAGTGTCCTTTTCAAATAACAAGCACTTGGTGCTGAATCATAGAAGATATGTCCTGCAAGTCCTTTTGCTGTGTCTGTCCGTCCAAAAAGAGAGGGGGATCATTTACCATACACTTTTGTATTTTTTGACAGTTTACATCATTGACTAGTTGGAATGCTTCAAAATAATTTGGTTGGCTGGTTTATTCTCTGCTACTCTTAGTCTGTTGATGTCTGTCTGCAAACCTTATGAGAACCCTTATCAAGATGTCCTTCTGCCACCTCACACCTGCAACTACACAGGAAATAGGTCTCCTAGATAGAAAGTTGATGAGGTCAATGCCATTCCTCATCAGTCCAGAATCTTTTGTCAAAGTATCTTCAGCAGTCTCCCCTCTCAGTCTGTCATCTGCTCCAAATGACTGCTCCATGACAACTTCAATCAGAAAATCTGCTCTCCTGACCTAGCTGAGTGATTAGAGTCTGTCTCTAGGCCATATATCTTCTCTTCCAGCTACACCTCTGTGATGACTAACATGGCAAATTGACAGATCCCACATGTAAACAGACAGAGAAAAAGCTAGTTGAGAGAAGATAGGATATAACAAAAGATAAACAAACAATGTTACAGCTTTTCTCCACTGCTCAGAATGACCTATTAACATTATATTACTTAATTGTATGATTAATTGTATTTGCATTCCTACTTAAAGCTTTGTTTTTGTACAAAGATTAATCATTTATAGTTAGACTTGAGCTAAGTCTAACACCAAAGACACATTTATATTGTTAACAGCAGAGCAGTGAACAAATGCTTTTGCATGTTTAAATTGATCTTTTAATATGATGGTAAATTGTGCTGAATATGTAAGAGAACATGACCTGTATTAAGCCTATTTTGATAAGTTCAAAAACTCATCTGAATATTGGAAGAAGACATAAGGAAACACCAATATAGTGTTTGGCGATGTTACTTTATGTGACTATAGATCCATGTACATAAGCTCTATTGTACTCAAGTCACTTATTTCTTTGTTTTTTTTTTCTTTTTTGTTGACACATTTTCCTTCAGCAAGCTATGGAACAATCTATAAAGGAGGCATGGATAATCTAGACTGGATTGATCTGACCTTCTATGGGTTGTCTCTGTAGACAAAGGTGAAAGCATGATGTGAAGGGAGAAAGGATGATCAAATAGAAGAAATGTCATTTCCCAGAATTCTTCAGAAGGATGGATAAAGAGAGTCTGGATGAGGCAACAGCAGACTAAATACAAGAACTCCTTTGTTTGTCTCCACAACCTGATTTATTATCCCAGACATTGACTTTGAAATCATTTTTAAATTCTAAGCTACTTACTGTCTACCACTTTAAATATGTAATTGTTTAAAGATAATAATAATAATTTAAATAATAAAGCAGCTGCTGTATTTATATATATATATATATAAAAACAACCCACATTGTTTCATGGTGTTTTTCAACATATTTGTTCAGGTTCTACTTTTCCCCTAGAAAAACAAACATACACACACAAAGCAAAATTTGTCCTCTGCATTTAGGCCATCAACTCATCACTGCAGATCAGTGGGCACTTTCATGATTGCTATGGGGGTTAGGGAATTAGTGCTTGAAACACACGCACCACAGTTGGCAAAGTTATGATTCAAACCTTCAAAATAAATGCTATTCTCACCAACATCTGTAAACAAACCTATAAGGTAGGGGTAGACCCAACTCAACACCCCATAAGAAATAGAAAATACCAGAGCTGGAAGGTAGGAACAAGGGAGGATAAAGCAATGAAGTAAATTGATACACAGATCTAATTTATGCATTTAATTAAGGTAAACAAGATGATGAGTAAGACGTGTGCCTTGATAAAAGCTAATAAGGAATGGATAAAAGCAACAGCATATAAATAGATAGATAATTCTCAATAGTAACAGCAGTTGTGTTTTTGGAATTGTCAGTGACAGCACTCAAAATAGGGCAGGACCTCATGTACATCCCTTCGTGTCACTTATAATATTATTTTTACTTATGCCTTCCGATGTGGCGTTTTCAGATGGATGAATATTCTGCCTCTGGTTGATTGGACAAACCTACTTAGCAGCTGTGCTATGTGCTGTTAGCCTAAGGAAATGCTGTTCATCACTTACTCTCGCTAACCTTGGTGATAACATTGAAGATATCATGAAGAAGGGGTGGATTTCTCTGTCAGAAACCTACAGTTAATCCAGGGCTCCTGTGATTAATGACATCAACTGATCTCTTTGTTCCTCAGGGACCTAGATCTAAACCTTGTTTTAAACGCTGCTGTGTCCATGTCTGGAATTTTAAACAATCACAGTGAATATTTTCTCATTCATTCGAGTTTGTTAGTAAGTAGAAGGAAACCTAATACTAATTTCCCTTATTCCTGAAGTTGTAGTTTAATTTGATTCTAGCATCATTAGACTGACCTAAAACAAATGAGATTTTGGTGCTTCTCTGGATTTAATCCAGTGAGTGCTCCAGCATGAAAAAGGAGAATTGATCATGTGATTTCAAAGTCTGGTCTGTGATTCCTTAAGGGGTTCCCAAGGGGGTTGTTGTATTTATATAAAGATATGTACTTTGAAGATTTAGCCATGAAAAATATAAATGTCTTACTTGACTGCAGATGGATAGGTTTGTGACCAGTGGGTGGATTTGTGGAATGCCCGGTGGGGCATTAGTCAATGGTGATGTAATAAGAAAGGAAAGTATACAACCTGTGAAAAGGTCCTTTAATGCAGCTTTTGTTCATTGGGGCAGCTGTGATTTGTTTTACGTCTCTGCTACACTAAAACCATAGCGACCACTGACAGTGTTAATTTACAAAGTTGTCACCCATTTTATAAATTCGGTTTATATAATTTATTCTACAAATGTGTCTATCTGATTCTTTCTTCAGTTCGAAGAAGCCTCTTGGATGAGAGGTGAAACGTCTTCAAGAAACCTACTATGTCAACTTGCTCTCTAAGTAACAAATTTTGGTTCTTGAATATGTTACATTTCTTTTCTGGGAGGCTTCTTTTGTCTGACTTCAGGGGAGTTAAGGTACCTCTGACAGGCTGCAGGAAAATAGATTGTTGCAGAAAACAAAAAACTTCACTCAGGGATCACTCCCTATTCCAGGTGAGCTCAATGCACAATACTAGAAGTGTGAATGGGGATGATATTGGTTGGATCTAAATGAAACTTGGTTATAAAATCACACGGAGAAGAAAATAAATTTGAGGTAAAATACCAGAACTGCCTTGTAGAAAGGTAGAACTGAAGTAGGTTCTTCGAGAAGAGTTTAAACGTCTTCAAGAAACCTAGATTCAAACCTTCATTATATTATGGTTCTTTAATGTTTTTGACAGATGGACATATATTTTTTCAACATTCTGCTTTGAACATAACGAGTGTCTTTATTTTTCAGGTGTAAAACCTGCACAATATGCATCAGAAATCCTCTAAAGCCCATTTAATCAGCACAGACATTATAATAATGAACAACCACCTAAACAACACTAATGAGGGACATGTAAATATGGGTGTGTGTGTATGTCACTGTGTGGTATCACCTCCTGATATAATCATTCTATCACAGGAATTTAAAACAGAAAGAATAAATGTTCAATAGTTAGTTTATAGTTAGCTAATATATCAGCAGTGTGATGAATTTTATTCACTCGGACTGTGGAGCAGTTTTTATCTCCTGCGGTGAATATTTAGAGGCTGTGTAGTTTTTTTTTTTTTGGTTTTTTTTTGATAACAAGATCACTTTTTTTTCACTCTGCTATCTATTTGTGGTCAGTCCGTGGTCAAACACAATCAAAAATTCTAAGTGATTGAGTGAAATTATTTTCCACATATCTTTTGTTTACTCTTTATTTATTTACAACCAAGATGCACAGATGGAGTTGTGTATGTTTGTGTATTTCCCTGCTCTCTGCATCTGTTCTCATATTTAATGAATGTTTACTTCCTCTCCTGTGTGATACCTGCTGATGGATCTTGTTCTGAAAGAGTGTGAGCAGAGAAAATGAACTGATGCAGGGATATTGTTGAGGAAAGCAGTGATGCAAGCTTGTCTCATCTATCAGACTGACAAATACCTTGAAACAGATCATTGCTTGGTTCTTTGGCCCCGTTGCATGCTCTTAGTTTGGTCTATTCTATCTCAAGGATTTGTGAATTTCAGAAAAATTAATCCTTTGTCTTGAAAACTGATAACACTGTTTATTTTTAGTGGCTTCGTTAGATAAATGCCTATTCAGAGGAACTCTGTTTTTTAGGAATATTTTATTCTATTATAACAATAATATATTAAGAATATTATGATATTTTGCCCGATTACTGCAAATAGTTTATATAAATAGTCAAATTCTGAAATGCAAATCCTTTCGTCTATTCCATCATTAGGCAAAAAAAATGGAAAAAATAAATCTCTTTTTTTGTCATTGTGACATTTTGATTCACACCACATCGCACAACGAAATTTGGCCTCTGATTTAGCCCATCATCAAAGTGAGCAGTGGGCAGCTAATGAGCGCCTGGGAAGCAGTGTGTAGGGACGATACCATGCTCAGGGCATCTTAGTGGTGACTTTGTGGTAGTGGGATTCAAACCCAGGTCCACTACCAAAAAAACAAAACATTTTATGCAGAACTAGCTTCTACAGTACAGTACATGAAATTATGGTTTACAAGAAGTCAGTTAAGATTCTGATTCATCCAGGTCATGATATCCAAAAGGGTTTAGTTGTAAGCAACTTCTTGGAGTAGAAAGATGTTTCATTCAACTGAGGAACTTCATCAGTTTCTGGTTGTTATTTTAGACAGAAACTGCCCCTGATGTTTATGATCAGTTTTCTTGTCACATGTCCAGATGTGAATGGGAGTTGTTGTCATACCCGTCTAGAGAAGCCTGCTCTGTTTGTTCTAATCTCAAGACATAAGAAGTTAAAACCGACTGTGATATTTCTGCGAAAATGTTGGAACATTTTACAGATTCAGAAAAACCTGCCAGACTGTGATTTACCTATACCACTAGTACTACCACAGGTACTACCACTATTACTACCATGAGAAAATAATTTTGGGTTGGTTCATCAGAAAAAATTGATTGTTGGCATTATTATCTATGCAGGAGGCCCCACTCAGGTTCATGCAGAGGAAGCCAAAAGTAGAACCATATTATTGTTTCATTTCTCTATAATGTCTCCAAACTACTTAATCTTGAGTTCATACAAAAACAAGTTATATTAAGCTTCTGGAAAATTTTGTTGCAAAAAACTGTCCACTTTTAAGTGCAAAACATTTTATGCAGAACTAGCTTCTACAGTACAGTACATGAAATTATGGTTTACAAGATGTCAGTTAAGATTCTCATTCATCCAGGTCATGATATCCAAAAGGGTTTAGTTGAAAGCAACTTCTTGGAGTAGAAAGATGTTTCATTCCTCAACTGAGGAACTTCATCAGTTTCTGATTGTTGTTGGTGGGAACACTAGTAGTTATACTACTTTAGACCACTCCCTTCACCACTGGACAAAGAGTTGTTTTGGTCAGAAATTGCTCCTGATGTTAATGAGCAGTTTTCTTGTCCCATATCCAGATGTGAATGGGAGTTGTTGTTACACAGACCAGGCTTCTGTTGTCTACAGAAGCCTGGTCTGGTATTGATGAGCAGTTAAACATCCTAGGATGGGATCTCCAGTTGTCCAGTTGCTTAGAACTAAACCCATTTTGGATATGGTTTACAAGCAGTAGGGCTGGGTTAAAGGCTTACAAAGAGGAAGGACTGACCACGTCAACACACCAGCAAGCAGGAATGGAGTTCTCAACTAAACAACTAAATGGAAGTTGCAGGTTTTACCAGAACAGATAAGGAATTATTTAGATTCAAGGAATAAAACCTTGTTTTTGTCCTGTTATCGAATGAAATAAGTCTAGTGCTGTTGGAGCCTCTCCTAATATTAATGCCAGCATTACAGTACCAGCAAAGTCTCCTTTCTTGCATCGCCGTAGCCCACATTTACTTGAGACTGCCACAAAAATGTATCAGATGTCAAAGTATCTCATTCTTTCAATTTTAATACCAATATACTAGACAAAATTAATTTTTGTAGCGATGACTGTACACAAAAACAAAAAGCCTGGAATTCATGTCGGGCCCCATTTTCTTTCTTGATGAAGAGTGATGGAACTGATGACATTCCATGGACCATGATGTTTAATATGAGATATAATATGACCAATATGAGATGATATTTCAAGACAGAATACATGCATGTAAGCAAGAATGGGGCAATAAGAAAGAGGGGGGAAAACGAGAATACACTAGAAAACAATCAAGTTAATGGATAGATAATGAAGAAAAAGGAATGGACAAAACTATAATGTGGCAAATAAAAACATAAACAGGAAGAGAGAGATCGAGAGAAGGAGTGTTAATGTTTGATGCTTCCAACTTTTACAGTAATCAGTACTACTGTAATCAGGTGAAAATCTGACAGGTTAATGGATGATCACGAGAATCATTAGTCTTAGTCATAAGTGACTTAATGGGAATAGAGAGGCAATAATCCATGGAAAGATTACATTTTATTACTTTACATTTTACGCTTTTATCCAAAGCACTCACTCATAATTCAAGGAAAAATCAAGTTACAGTACGTCATAATTAAATAAAAACAAATGAAAGAATATTAACATGGTGTCGCCAGGTAATAAATTGGTGTTTCTCATGTCAAACTGTGTGGGTTTGTTTGGAACCACTTTCGATTGACCTCTCAGCTTCTTCTGTCCTTTGAGGAAGATACCATATAACAGAATCAATTAATTTTTAATGGTTGGTCGTAATTTTTGTTTTTACATTCACATATACACTCACACAAACTGACACACACCTCGAGCACTCTCAGTGATATCAGTGCCAGCACCAGATGTCAGTGGTGATCGGGAGTGTTACACTTCAAAAAGACATAATTCACTTGTGAAAGTTGTAGAATAATGGTGAATCTCTAATACTTAAACCTCAAACAATTTAAGTCTCATGGTATTATGAAAGAACAACATGTATTTTACAGCCTATTTTTACAATGAATGTGATCCATAGATAGCAGTCCTTCTGTAAATATTAATTTGTTGTTTATGCATTACATATATGTATATATATATATATATATATATATATATATATCAGGCCTAGAAATTCATATTTTTTCTTGCCAGCCAGCTGGACTAGTTACCTCACAAAGTTACTAGCCAAGCAGAAAATCAACTAGCCAAAATGTGTCCAATCTCAGTAAGTTCAACACTGTAAAAATGACACAAAAGACCACAATTTTTCATAGTTAATATGCATTTTATTCTATTTCAAGAATATTTTGCTACTGTTGTTCAATAAGAAAATTAAAATAATTTAGAGCACTACAATATAACAATTCAGAGCACCATAATAAAATAAAAAATAATCAGGACATTGCAAAACTTGGCAAATGAGTATTAAACAAAAAGAAATAAAATTGAGCACCAGAATTAAGTCAGCAGGCCACACTTGCACAAAAAATCTTAAGTTAAGGATAATCTTATCCTA
>JAFBJS010003202.1:320979-355807 GCA_016785265.1 Paraplagusia blochii | reverse complement strand
ACTCTTAGAACCCAGTAGTGGAGGAAAGCATTTGGATCTCCAACCTGCATCACAGTCCATACAAAATACATTGACAAAATTGGGTCTTTAGTGGTTTAAAATTTTTGATGCATTAATAACATAGTGAAAACTGTTGTTTGAAGCAGGATGGAACAACTGAAGAAAAGTGTTAGTGATCTGTGATAGAAGAGAGTCAGCTGCTAGACCACGATGGATAAGGGAGACTACCAATGGGCAGAAGACAGGAGACAGAGCTGGAGGTGGAGGAGTTAAAGATGCTGAGGTTCTCTTTAGGAGAGACAAGGATGGACAGGATCAGGAATGAGGTGATTGGAGGGACAACACGGACAGGAAGGTTTGGAGAAAAAGATAGAGAAGACAGATTGGGATGGTTTGGACATGTTCAGAGGAGGGACAGTGGATAGATTGGAAGAAGAATGATCCTAGGGATGGAGCTACCAGGTAGGAGACAAAGAGGAGACAGAGGACAGGGGGAGATTGAAAATGATGTTTTAATGTGACAAACTCTGAAAAAAGCTGAAAGGAAAAAATAATAATTAAAAAAAAAAAATTATAAACTTTTAATTACTACTAATCCCAAACAGCCACAAAAAGGACAAAATAAACACAAACAAGACAAGTTATTTAAAAAAAAAAAAACATAATAAGAAAATATTGAGTATGTTTTATTAAAGATAAACCAGTTTCAATCCATTTTTTTTCTTACTAAGTAAGAAAATCTAAAAAACAAAAAAACAGCTCACCTGAGCCTCCAGGGAAATGTCATTGTCCAGCCTCTTGAAGGCATTTAGTAAAGCTTCATGAGTCTCAGGAACTTCTCCAGGGCTAAGATAACAAAAGGTGTGAGTGTTTAGAAGTTGTCACAGTGACCAACATCTGAACTGAAACCATGTGTCTGTGGGACCTGAAAACTAGGAACCCAGATCATTTCCCTGCAGTACTCCTCCCTGTCCTCACCTGGTGAGGTCGATCAACTCCTGCCAGTAGGTCCGCAGGCTCCTGAAGTAGAGCATCTGAGCTTCCCTGCTGAAGTAGTCATTGGGATGTTTGTGCCACTGCAGGATGGGACTGAGGGCCCGGCCCGACTCCACCGCTGCCTCCAGTTCACACAGTGTGTTGTGGGGCAGCAGAGAAACTGCTATGTAGTAAAACAACCTCTCACTCAGAGCCTGGAGAGAAAAGTCAACCAGCAGAAATGTTAGCAGTAAATATTGAGAGGTGAGAAACTTTCCATGCATGAAAAAAAAACTGCATCAATCGCAGACGAAAGTTTCACTCTTTGTTCATGATGAAATGTGAAACAGAGATAATAATAAAAAAATTATGCAGGAAAAATGAATTTCTGGGAGCAAACAATAAGTGACTGTATCTACGTTTACACTGGTCACTAATAATAATAATAACACAATAATATGGTCATTTAATATAGTGTAAAAAATGTTGGCAAACTTTAGCAAAGTGAAATAAATATACTAAGATACTAATAAAGTATTTTAATAAATATTTATAGATAAATAAATGAAAATACTATATAATATATATGTTTTTTAAAGTCAACCTGTCTTTTTCAAGTTATATCTTAATCTCTAATAATTATTAGATCATAATATTCTCTCTAATAATCTCTAAACATTGAATAGAATTCATCTTGGCTTTTCATTATTTTATAAAAATAAATAAATTTTATTTATTGTATTTTTCTTTATTTTACTTTATAAACTTGACAATAGAGGGAAAACAAACAAACACAATCTATGCAAACTAAGTAAAAAGACAGTGTTCGTTACCTGAGCGCAGGCACAGCCAGCATGGCCGTCAAACACACCCAGTAACATCCCTCTGGTCTGCAGACAGGTGGCAGCACTGCGGCGGTCTTCTATGGGGGCGTTGGCTGGCAGCTGGTTGCTCTCAAAACCCATCACCGACGACACATTCTTCCCATCGAACTCTGGCACCTGTAAGAAACCAGCCTGCCAGTCACATGACAAACTCTAACACGCAGAGATGTTGGTCTGTCTGGTTCCTACAAACCTTGAAGCTGTACTCGTTGGCTTTGAGGATAGAATTGACCTGGGGGGGAGTGAGGATGTAGCTGCGCAGGACGGAGGAGGTCTGGTAGCTCCTCCTGTGCTGTCGACCCGAGGTAGGTCTGTGCGGGGCGGCTGCTGGATGGTTCTGGGGCTGCTGACATGGTAACAGGGCAGAGGCGGGGAGGAAGACCTTGGTGCGAGGCAATCCCCTGACCAGCTGATATGTAACGGACATGTCTGGGGTCAGCTGAACTCACGGGCGACAGTGCAGCAGAGATGTTTTTCCACCTGGTTGAGAAGCAGACACAGAGGCAACAACGCTCAGTCAGCAACCTGTGCACTGAGCACACCATGTCCTCCCTCTGGCTCATTAGGCAAACAAGTTTTCCAGAGTGGATTGCGTCAGAATGTTGGTAAAAGAGGTTAAGTGTGGGGGCAAACATGCTTTTTGGGCACAGTTTGTGCATAAACTGCACAAAAACACTTTTCTGCTCTGGACAAATCAAAAAATAACTATTTGATATCTTTAAACCGAAGTATAGTCTCCATATCATCCTCATTATAAAAAATAATATAATCCAAAGAGTTATTTTATGTAACTGGATAAACGTCTCTCTCCTAACACAGTTGTGCCCAACCACTGGGTCAGGGACCAATACCTGTCCGTGGGTGAATTGGTGCTGGGACGCAGAGAAGTAATGTTTCCTTTTGGTCCCATCTGTCTATTCCTTCCACTTGATCCATACACATATCAACAAAAGAACTGACCAATAGAATGGCTAGGATTCCATCATCAATAATGCAACTATATTTGATTAGGAAATATTTTCTCAGTGAAGACAACAACAATAAACTTGAAATGACGCAGAGACCGGTCTGGTAGCAGAAAGTTTTAGTGCTGTGTGCACTTGAGAAATCCTTGTGCCCATACAATTCGGGTAGGAAGATTTTATAGGTAGGAAAATATTTCAGAGTGCCAGCAATTTCATTTTATTAAGGGCTATTTATGTCCCACAACTTAATGACAGGTCCGTAAAAATAGTTGAAGACATTTAACCGGTCCACGGCGCAAAAAAGGTTGGGGGAACTCTGTCCTAACACGCAAGTAGAGATTAAAATAGAAGTGGTGAGATTCTTCACATGTCCCTCTACATGTCATATGACTTGTAGAATGGAAATATAAAATAAACAGATGAAAAATATTATACAACACTGAGAGACTGGCAGATAGAAAAGGGGAGTTGATGAGAGATGATGACAACCAATCAGTGAGAAGAACCTGGCCAATAGTACAGCAGTCATGCATTGTATTAGCCACTAGCACCCTGTGTTTAGGTAAACAATGCTAGCAGCACTTCTCTCAATCCACATGTTTGAAGCTAAACCTTTTGCATGTTTAGCAAATATTTCGCAAGACTTCTTTAAGAAAGAAATCCTAATGTACTGAACTCTATACAATGACTTTTGACGTAAACCTGTCGAAGCAATCAACCACCCTGTCCTTAAGTGTGAAGAAGGTTCAAGTGGTAGATCACCCCAGTTCAACTTCTCTCCAATGTCAGCCCAGCTGACTACCTCCACCACCAACTAAAATTAGCTCTGAGCCCTGACATTTGGATCTTCAAAACCTTCAGCTCAGTTCTGACCCAGTAAACTACTCACTGACCTGATTTCTCCATATAATGTGTCCTTGTTACCCAACCAGACTGTAGGCAACCCATTGAAATTAGATCCATTGGCCTCATTGGCTACAAATATTATGGCTGGGTTCTATGATTTGTCAGGGTTAATTATAACCAGCATTTCACTAACTTACATAACTATAAGGTTATATGATGTACTTATACATATATAAATACTATTGAAAAAACTAACACCATTATACTTTAAAAAAAAACGTTTTCACTTCCTTCTTCTACAGAATCATGAACTTCTAATTCCTTTTTCCAAATCTTTCATCACCTCAATCAGCCTCAAATAATCCAAATCAGTTCCTTCTAAAATTGGTTTTAGAACCAACCACTGGTTGGTTTGTTTTGCACTATTTACCATTTATCAGTGGTCCCCAACCACCGGGCCAGGGACCGGTACCGCCCTGTGGGTGAATTGGTTCCAGGTCTCAGAGAAATAATGTTTCCTTTTGACCCCATCTGTCTATTACTTCCACTTGATCCATACACATATCAACAGAAGAACTGACCAATAGAATGGCTAGGATTCCATCATCAATAATGCAACTATATTTGATTAGGAAATATTTTCTCAGTGAAGACAACAACAATAAACTCAAAATGACGCAAAGTCATTGATACAAGATCATTTTTATACTTTTTATACCAACTTTTAGCAGAAAGATATAGGCTGTGTACACTTCAGAAATACTTGTTGTGCCCAGGCACAATTAATTAGGGTAGGAGGATGTTATAGGTAGGAAAATATTTCAGAACACCAAAAATTACATTTTATAAACGGCTATTTATCTGCAACGACCTAATGACCGGTGAACATAGTATAAGATTTTTAACCGGTCCGTGGAGCAAAAAATGTTGGCGAACACTGCCGTAAGAAATAAATATTTGGATTCTTCCTCCCATTGGCCTATGCTAAGGGATCATTATTCCACCATTATTCCCGTAAAATACTCCTGAAGGATTAATAAAGTTCTATATATCGATTAGATCTGCTAAGTACAAGTTAATAAAATTCGAAATCTAAGTTTAAGGATGAGTTCTCACAGTCTCCTTCTGGATCAGTGTTGTATTACACAGAATCTGTGTAATCTGTCATTTGGAAGTTAATTTTAATAACATTCTGAACAAAGTAGGAAGGATTTCCCATTTAACGTCTAATACAATGTGAATTTCCTGACGAGTTAGGTTGAATGGTGTTAGAAAAGCAGAAGTGCTTTTCAAATATACAGTCATGAAACTGTAAAAAAAAAAAAGAAAACAAAGTGATTTTTTCCAAACTCAGTGAAGGGCCCGCCTCACCTCAGGAATGTGGAAGAGAACTGTTGTCATGATTATTGACATTATGACTCTGTTTTCTCTGCCTGACGTTCACAACGCAACTAACTTCAGACCCAGGTCCAGTAACAGAACCTGGACACAAACAGAACCTCCTGACGAACCAGAACCAAAGTCTAAAACCACAGCGACCTGTGTCGTTGTCCAGGACCGGGCAGCTAAATCCAAGCTAACGGCGGCTAGCTGCTTCTCCGCTTGTTCTTCTCGTTAACGCTTCATCTTTGACGTCACAACGACCGGATACCGGCATGAACAGCTCCAGAACTTCCCAAACATATCATAAAAAAATAAAACGTAGACTCACCTTAGACGAAAGTTGTTAAACAATCAGCGGGGATGAATTTTGACAACCATTCCTGCTGCCTTTGGTTTTTATATCCGCCCCTCAGCGTGAGAGTCTGTCAGTCACTCTGGAGCGGTGCTGGCGACACTTAACGCTGATTGGCTCAGCCCGTGGTAGCTGTCGCGACGTCACAAGCGTGAGCCACGCCCTCTGAAGTTAGACTTCCCCCAGACTTTGTTGTCTGTTGCTGTGACGTCGGCGTTTCCTCCGTGACGATCAACAAATACATTAAACCAACACCAGATGTCACCAGCATTGGTCTGCGTGACGTTTTGTGCAATTTTTTATTGATTTATTGCAACAGGACATTTACTGTGTGACAAATGGACATATGATTGCAAAAGGAAGACTGTCAACGAATGGACTAGATGTTCTGAAATTCGTAAAAGCGAGTCATAGGTCACTTCAAAAAAATAATTGAAAAGTAAAAAATGAAAAGTAAAAAAATACTGAATTCAAATGTCTTGTAAAGTTACTTGCATAATACTATAGTATAGTATGATTGGTTGACATAGGTTAATGTTTCAGGCTAAGCCAATCAGAAAGAGATCTGGGCGGGTCTTCTCGTCTTATAGGGAAATAAACAGTCTCACACACCCACAAGCAAGACAACGGCAAGTGGGAAGTTGAGGTTACAATAAAGACAACACTAAACTTTTTTAAATTGTTTTTAAAGTAACTAGTTATTAGTTACTTTTATAATTTAGTATCTAGCAACGTAATGAGTCACTTTGTCAGAGCAGTAACTAGTAAAGTAATAAGTTACTTTTTTAAAGTAACTTGCCCAACAATGGTCAACTCTCTGGTGGCTCCATCTCTAGGATCATTCTTCTACCAATGTATCCACTGTCCCTCATCCTGAACATGTCCAAACCATCTCAATCTGGCTTCTCTAGCTTTTTCTCCAAACCTGCATTAAATCTAACACATGAGACAAATTAGTTTGTCTATCATGGTCTATAGCGTGTTAATTAAAACCATGTATTGTCTTATTATAAACCAAAAATGATTCCTTAAGATGGACTATGAATAAATATGTGGAAGATGGAAACAAAACAGCAACATCGATAATAATGACAGAAAACAGCAGGTCTTGCTGTATTATATATAGAAGACAAAGACAAAACTCAAAACAAGGTTGTCTTCATATCAAAACATTTTATTCAGAGTTTAATTTCTATACAAAAAAAATCAATATTTACATCATAAAATAAAAGTGAAAAAATACTTTAGGTGAAAAAGACAATAAAAAAAATCAGTGAAGTAAAAAAAAGTCACTTAACAACAACGACAATTGTGTTGGTTTTCATATCAAAAACCTCTCGTCCACCAAGGTCTTGTTGACGAGGTTCTTTCTTCCGAGGAAGTTACGAATCAATCGGAAAATCTGCAATGGGAAAGAGTGTAAATGAGTTTGAGCAGAGTGAGGGCAGCATGGTGTGATGTGAGCGCTCTGTTCACACTGACCATTTGCTGGACATATGTAAGAACGGCCGCCAGCACAAAACTCTGAGATCCGAGGTCCACGACACAGAAAAACAAGGTGTCAAATATGAGCAGCGTGGCCTCGTTTCCATAAAACAGCACGTTACTGAAGGAGTGGCCTTCATCTGGGGCGGGGACACAGAAATGTACAAGAACCAGGTGTCAGTTGTACATGTGAGTGAGGGAACACAGTCATCCAGGAGGTCCTTACCATTGTAGAAGATGCTTTTCTCAGTGGGTTCCAGAAACTCCATTCCAACGACCCTCTCAAACATGAGCTTGTCCTTCACGATGTAGTCCATGTCAGGATGAGCCTAGGTCAACACGGCAACAAGGTTGAATGATGTGTTTATACGAAACATGTCAACTGTCAACATCAGTCAATCTGAACCTACGTGGTCTATGATGGAGCCCAGGAAGTGGTTCATGGTGTGGTACGCTCTGATGTTCTGCTCAAAAGGGTTGGCTCCAGACGTGTCCATTAACCGAGAAGGTCCACTCCTCTGCAGCACAGAAAACAGCCATGTCAACACAAAAATAATAATATTAATAATACAGTGGAGCCTCTAGATGCTACAAGCTGCCCAAAATATGAGTTTTCCAAGTTACCAGTTAATGATTTTACAAGATTTTTCTCAGTTACTAGTCCTCAATTTACCCACATAATACTAATTTTTCAACAACAATAAAATGATCTTATATATTATTATTTTTTACAATTATTATATTTGTTTATCTCTTAGTTTTTGATGTTACGATATGATTTTTTTTATTTTTTATTCTATTTTATTTTTATTCTATTCTTTTTTTTATTTCTGATCTTTGACTAGTTATTAGTTACTTTTATGATTTAGTAACTAGTAATGTAACTAGTTACTTTTTCAGAGCAGTAACTAGTAAAGTAATAAGTTAATTTTTTAAAGTAACTTGCCCAACAATGATCGCCTCCCTGGTAGCTCCATCTCTAGGATCATTCTTCTACCAATGTATCCACTGTCCCTCTGAACATGTCCAAACCATCTCAATCTGTCTTCTTTATCTTTTTCTCTAAACCTGCATTAAATCTAACACATGAGACGAGTTAGTTTGTCTATCATGGTCTATAGTGTGTAATTCAAACCATGTATTGTCTTATTATTACAAAAATGATTCCTTAAGATGGACTATGATATGAATTGTTTTTTTCTTATATTTTTATTCTAATTCTTTTATTTTATTTTTAATTGGCAGGTAATTGAAATTTCACATCATGAGTGTCTTTAATACATATATAAACAACATACAGTGATACTCCGAAGGCACACGTGAAAATGCAACAAGGATTTATAATGTAAAATCAATAAATTTTTAAGTGTTACGTTTGATCCAAGATAACAACCACATAAAATTCCTGTTAATGCTCTTCATTTATGATTATTTGAACATTTGAACAAAACATGAAAAGGACAAAAACATGTCACACCACCTCATTAACTCCTGTGAACATGTCAGTTACAGATGTCCCTGCACTAGATCACTGAAGATGGCAATGTCCATTAAAACAAATCAGGTCTGGTTTTCAGTTTTTATTTGGAAAAATGCAAGTAAATCCACACATGAGTGCAGTTGTGGCACAGATTTTACTTGTATCTAGGGCAGGGATCACCAACCCGTGGCTCGTGGGCCATTTGTGGCCCGTGGAACAATATTTTGCGGCCCCCACCTTGATGTAAAAGTTGAATTTATCATAATATTTTATAGATTTTAGGGTAAATCCTATAGTTCTCCAAACCCTGATCCTCAGTCTCCTTCTGGTTCAGTGTGGTATTACACAGAATCTATGAGAAACTGATTTTTTTGTAATTTTTTTCTTTTGTATTGAAAACTGAAAGCTGACGCAGCCCTTCAGTCAGATGATAGTGTGGGTGGTGGACCTCAACTTATTTGAGTTTGAGACCCCTGGTCTAGGGGTTACTCTGCAATAATAGTAATAGTAATAATAGTAGTCGTCATAATCATAATAATAGACAGTGAAAAAACACGTACCCTGCTGAGTGGCTCCCGTATCCTCTCATAGTGTGACCTTAGATGATTGGTCAGGGAAACCTGGAAGGTCTGAATGTCAGTGTTGGGAAGCAGCCCCCTCTGACCACACAGTGACTCCTGGGAATAAAAAAAAACCCAAAACCACGATAAACAAAAATGAATCTGCCTGATGCTTAAGTCACCGATGAACACAGTCTGGTGTTGGACATACAGCTTCTCTCTTCAGGTTGTTGTTCATTTCCTCCATATTGGTATCTGCGTGGCCGTGAACTGAGCGCCCGTGGATGTAGTAGCCAAAGCAGCGGTGAGATAACAGCAGCACAGAAATCTTCACACGCAAAATACAATCATGAAAAAAAAGCTTGGGAAGTAAAATACCTGTAAAAGCGTGATTGATGCTTACGTTACTGATGGAGCAGAGGTCGACAAACTGACGGATTTTGTCCTCGAAAAAGTGCTCGTAAATCACAGTGAAGAACATCACCTGAGAAGATACATGTTTATGAGATGTTAGTATTTTTTGTGGAGAACAAAGCTGTGTCGTAATAGAAATAATTCATATTTATATATAATTAAAATATAGCTGATTTAATATGTTTTAAAAAGAGAAAAATCAACTCTGGTTCTGTTGTGAACACAGAAACACAGATGAGATCCACGCGCCACAAAAAAAAGGTAGAAATACTGCCACACTGTGGCCGTTTCACCTGCAGCAGTCCAATGCAGATCCATAAGGAAGTTGCCAGACCGTAGCGTAGAATCAGACTGTATGAAGGAGCGTAGGCCTGAGTGGAACGACCTAAAGTTGGCCACGGGTCTCTGAGCGCCAGGTTAGAGAAACCCACAACCTGAAATGTACGAGAAGACACATCAGCGATGAGGCAGAGACGCCGAAGACAATCAAAGATGTTGGGGTGGAAAATGTACCTCCAGAAAGAAGAGCACAGCCATGATCTGAAACGTTGGGCTGATCTTTCGAAACGTCTGGATTTCATTCCATTCATTGGCAACAAAGTAGGTTCTCCAGATGCTGACGGGAGAAGGGTCACGCTTTGAGTCACCGCAGGCTGAAACAGGGATAAATGAGTGGACTGTAAAGGTTAAACTCCAAGTTAATGTGCGATGGTGGGAATTTGAGATGTTGGCACCTTGGACTGGTCTGCTGCCTTTGCTCCGAGGCCTCTCCCAGTCGATGAGGAAAATATCAACTGACACCTGGAGGACCAACTTATGGAGAAACTGGATGGCCTGGATATACAAACACACAATGTCATACATTCTCCATAATTTCCTGAAGGATTAATAAACTTCTATCTGTCTATCAATCTATCTATCCATCCATCTATCTACTGTATCTATCTATCCATCTATCATCCATCCATCTATCTATCTATCTACTGTATCCATCCATCTATCCACCTATCTATATATCCATCCATCTATCCATCTACATCTATCTATCTATCTGTCTAGCTATCTAGCTATCCATCCGTCTGTTCCATCTTCTACTCTGACTCCAACTACCTCCATGTCCTCCGTCACTGCATCATCAAAGTCTGCTTTGTCTCCTACCTGGTAGCTCCATCTCCATCAGGATCATTCTTCTACCATTTTAATTTAAGATACACTATCTTCTTCTTCATCTTTCAGCTTGTCCCTTTTCAGGGGTTGCCTCAGCGAGTCAACAATGTCCATCTCCCCCTGTCCTCTGTGTCCTCAACTCTGACTCCAATTACCTCCCTGTCCTCCCTCACTGCATCCATCAATCTCCTCTCTGTCTCCTACCTGGTAGCTCCATCTCCATCAGGATCATTCTTCTATCAATGTATACACTGTCCCTCCTCTGAACATGTCCAAACCATCTCAATCTGGCTTCTCTAGCTTTTTGTCCAAACCTTCCTGTCTGTGTTGACCCTCTAATCACTTAATTGATGATTTTTTGACATTTTACTTACAAAACAATATCATTAAACTACTGTGTATAGCACTATTGCAAGTGAAAGGATGTGTGAATCTGTGAAATCACAGAATAAACAGTTCTGACAATAAATGTCCTTCACAATATAATAAAATAAGAATAAATGACATTAATGGCAAAACACAATAGATTTTAAATCTGAACTCCCTGAACTGATTTGTCAGGATTTTTCACGTGGTAATAAACAAAACTTACATCATATTTTATCCAAAAAGTTACTGAAAAAAAAGATATTTATCCAATATGTAAAACCAGAATTGTTCTCCCACAGTCCTGATTATTACAGATATCATTTGTAAACATAGTTTATATAATGAATAGAAGCAAATAAAGAAAAAAAAGGACCAGAACTTTTGAATTTTCTCTCACCTTTAGACTGAAGGCACATCCGATGTATGTCACAAACTGCTCCTCTTGTGCTGGCAGTGGTAACAGCACTGAGACAAACTGTTGAGCCTAAGGATTATAAAAAAATATTAAAATTGACCAATCACAAAAATCACAGAATATTATCCTATTCAACCAAGAAGCTTAAGCAGAGAAGGAAAGACTTGCCTTTAACGTCTACAGAGAGCAAAAAAGTCCAGGCAAAGAAACAGTGTGAGGTGGAAAAAGCAACAAATTAAACACAGATTTAGAAAGAAATGATGTGAAAAGAAGAGGAAACTGAGGAAAGCATCTGTTTCAAATAAAACCTGTATATAATCTGTATCTCAGTGAGTGACACCAACCTTGTAGAAGATGAGCCAGTAAAGTCCAGTTCCTGCAGTGACCACGAAGAAAACGTTGGCCAGGTCTCCAGAATAAAACAACAAAAACTTGAACATCGTCTAGAAAACAAACAAAAAAAAAAACAGATAAATCAACATGATGCTGATGTTCCGGCCCAGGACTTGAATGTAGTGGATTTTAATGTTGACTTGTTGAAACACTTTACTCCAGCATCGATGAGCGGAGAACCAATCCTTCTCTTCCAACTGACCGTCTTCAGGAGAGAGTAAAGAACAGCCAGGCCGCCCAGCACGCCAAGGGCCGTCTGTACAGACAGGTGAAAGATCAGGTGAAAGATCAGGTGAAAGATCAGGTGAAAGACCAGGTGAAAGATCAGGTGATCACTCCTTATATTTGTGGTTTCATAATTAAAATCTGTTGAGATACAGAATGTGTTTCTACTCACATCTGTTTTCATGCGAGCGTCACTCTGATCCATGTCGTACTCCACAGCAAATGTTACCTGAAAATAGAAAAATGAAATAAATAACTTTCACGAAGTGATTCTCAAAGAAATTTTGTTTGTGAGAAGAACATGCAGAACAATAACCTACTCTTAGGTTACCTAACCCAGGGATTCTTAACCTTTTTGGCACCAAGGCCCTATTTTTTCAGTGTGGAGTGACCTGGGGCCCTTAATAATAGCAGTCTAAAATTTTCACAGCCCTCTAGGGGGCGCTTGCGGCCCAACTTTGGGCCAGGGCCCAATGGTTCAGAATCCCTGACCTAACCTACTAGGTGGCAGCAGACAAACAAAAAGACACAGGGCTGCTAAAAGAGATTGTTGTGTCTTCATCTTCTTCTCCTTTCGGCCTGTCCCTTTTCTCAGGGGTTACCACAGTGAATCAACAATTTTCCATCTCCCCCTGTCCTCTGTGTCCTCAACTCTGACTCCAACTACCTCCATGTCCTCCCTCACTGCATCCATCAATCTCCTCTTTGTCTCCTACCTTGTAGATCCATCTCTAGGATCATTCTTTTACCAATGTCTCCACTGTCCCTCCTCTAAACATGTCCAAACCATCTCGATCTGTCTTCTCTAGCTTTTTCTCCAAACCTTCCTGTCTGTGTTGTCCCTCTAATCACCTCATTCCTGATCCTGTCCATCCTTGTCTCNNTCAGCATCTTTAACTCCTCCACCTCCAGCTCTGTCTCCTGTCTTCTACCTATTCCTAGTGTCTCTAATCCATCCATCATGGCTGGTCTCACAACTGTCCTGTAAATCTGTCTGTCTATCTGTCTATCTGTTCAAATAAACTGGGTCTCATAGAGACACCTTTATGAGACTAAGTATCATTAGCAGTAAGTTTGAAGCTAGAAAATATAGGAAAATAAACTTTATTCATAGTTGGTTGTGTGTGTGTGTGTGTGTGTGTGTGTGTGTGTGTGTTCTCACAGAAACAGTTTTGCTGTTGATGAGGAGATCAGAGTAGGTTATGATCATCAGGGGAGGAAACACTTGTCCTTGTTGAGTTCTGGGAACCAGCTGGAACCTGTACGGCACATAAAAAACAAAAAAAACATCAGTAAAGTCGACACGCCTCAATCATCACAATAATCACATTTATCAGGCCAGTTGAACACACTTGATTCTGATGCTGGTGGCCACACGGACGACTTTAGGCAACAGGCTCACACTCTTCTCTCTTCCACTCAACGTGTCGACAACAAACATGCGCCGAGACAAGTACCAGTTCTTCATGCTCTCTGTAGACCAAGAAACCACAGTGAACCATGTAAGTGGTGGGGTTCTACAACAAGAACACGTGAATATTCATGTGATGATGTGATGGTTTATTTACTTTTTGTTTAGTTTTGATATTTTCAAGTATTTGTTTACTCTGATACTCACGTTGCTCACAACTGACATATTGAAACTGTCGTCTGATGTGAATTTGGTTTTGAACGTTTTTCTCTTATAAAATAAATACAAATTTAGAATTTGCAAATATTTGTATCAAAATGTTTTTTACAAAAATACAAAAAAAATTTGATATATATATATTTAAAAAAATATATATATATATAAAATAATGGAGAACCAGTAGGCCGATATATCGGTCCACCGATATTATCGGGCCGATATCATTATAATTTTTAATATCGTAAAATATCGGTATTGGTTTTCCCAATATTCAACCGATATTCAAAATCTGATGCTGCAGAGCCGGTCTCGGCAAATACGCTGGACTTCCTCAAGGAGAACTGAGTCAGTACTACTGACACTCTGACCGGCATGTGATTAATGATGTCATCTTAAAGGGACAACAACAATGATCGATGCTACAGTAAATGTCTGTGGTCTGGAGTTTTTTGTGGAAAGAAAACTGTAATTCCTAATGTCTGCAAGGAGCTGGTCGTGTGAGGGAGGGGGGAAGATTTTAACACTTTATCACAAAGTATTTTTATGTAGCGAAGGCGTGAGAAGCGGCGACGTACACGCCAGCGTCCTCTCAGCTGAACAGTAGGGGGAGGAAGAGGGTAGAAGACAAGAGGAGAGACACACAACACAGCAGTTATAAGCACAAGGACATTGCACCCAGAAAGGGAAAGGGGGAGTGGAAGTGACCCAGCATGTTGAGCAGCCCCCGCCCATCACACTGGGGGGTAAAAGCGTCAAAGGTGTTGGACAGGGATAGAGTGAGAATCTCCTTCAGTTCCATAGGCTCAAGTCATTTGCGATAGTCCGCGATAACACGGCGGCTGCCATGGAGACGTCCCTGGACAAGTCCAGACAATCCAACAGACAGCAGGCGGAGAGGGACAGAATGGGGTTGGGGGGGCTGCAGGGGCATCTGGTACAGGCAGTGGCCTTGGCTGAGGCTGGTGCCGATGGGGAGCTAATTCAGATTAGGTTATTTGGGCTAGGGCAGTGCTTCTCAAAGGGTGGGGCGGGCCCCCCTGGGGGGGCGTGGTGCGATGCTGAGGGGGGGCGCGTGTGAACCTGATGTGGTGTAGGAACGGAAGTGATTTTTGTCACTGTCAATAAAACCATGCAAAATGGCCAGAAATCAGCTCTGAAATTAAACTGAATTATGAGCCTTTTTTGTTGTTATTATATTTGTCCAGATTAATGTAGATTAAGTGGCAGCAGACTTTAAAATGGACAGGAAATTACTATATTGACTGTATACCCTCAATCATGGTGGACAACGGAGCGACTGCTGTCACTGTCTTGTAATTTTGACAATAAAACAGGGCAATGCCCAATCCAATCTGCAAAGCACTTGTTATTCTGAATTAAATTTTATACACGTCTTCCACATCCACAATGGACATGTCTGGAAACGTCCCTTGTGTTACAGACATGTTGGTTCCCCAGAAACTGATCTTCAGGTGGAGGAAATTTGGTCAATTATGCTGACCAGTTCGATTCGCAAGACCAGATTCGATTCGCAAGACCAGTTCACTAATTCCATGGTTAGAGTTTAGTGTTTTGACAGTAGTTTAGTGAGAGGCTCATAGTTAAGACAATGTTAATAAATATTTTTGGAAAGTTCTTCTGTCCAACACTAGACATTTCCTGTTTACATTGAATGCTGCACAAAGAATCATAGGACTGTTTCAGACAAAATAGTAAAAAATAAAATGTGTCATTTTTCTATAACTTATATTGAATTAGTTGTTTATAAATATATAATATAATAATATAAATATATAATATAAATTTATAAATATATAGATATATAATATAAACATATATATGTATATATATAATATATATATTATATACATTTAATTTATGTTGTACACAGTCATTTATAGAATGCCTTTAGTCTGGTATCACAATAATTCAGGGAAAATCACCTGCAGATATCGGTATCGGTTCATATCGGCATCGGGAATAAAGAGTTTGGGCAATATCGGTTAATATCGGTATCGGTAAATGTTAATATCGGTTATCCCTAGTTAATAACACACAGGAACTGCGAACCAACTCATTCAAAGAGTAGAACAGACCTTGGTTAACAAAGCGTCCATTGTACTGCTGGTTCTTCACCAGTGTGGGCAGAGGGAGAAGCTTCCTGTTTTCTCCACCACCGAGGTCCATGAACACATCGTAGAAAAGAGGCTTGGAGTGGCTATCCAACAGGTCTGCCACCGAGAACTCACACTGTACACACACAAACACACACACAGATGATTTGGTGAAGATAAACGCTGGTTGAACGATCAACACGAGAAACTCACGCTTTCTCTGTAGGCCGTCCCGAAGCTGAAGGCTGCAGACTTTTTGGCAGGTGTGTCAGGGCAGAGCTGAAGATGGAGAAGAGCTTCAGTGAACAGTTCATGCCGTAGCTGTATTTACTTCTTTATGTTTTATTTTAACTCTATTATGTATTTATTGCGGTTGTGTTTTGATGACATCTCACCTGGAGATTACCTGGTCCGACAGGTTCCCACCTGACAAACTGTCCTTCCACATCATAGACGGCAGTGACCAGTTTAATGTCAGTGTTCTGACAGGAAGAAACAAACAAACAAAAACTGTGAATATGCAAAACATCACGGCTCAAGAACTCTTTGTTTCCTTCTGCCATCAGACTCCTGACTGAACTTTAACATTGTTTGCACATTTACTTTACAAGTAAATACCATAAGTACCAAAGTACTACTTCTGTAATTTCCCGAGGGATTAATAAAGATCTATCTATGTATCTATGTATCTATGTATCTATCTATCTATCTATGTATCTATCTATCTATCTATCTATCTATCTATCTATCTGTGTATCTATCTATCTATCTATCTACCTATCCATCTATCTATCTTTCTATCTTTCTATCTATCTATCTACCTACCTATCCATCTATCTATCTTTCTATCTTTCTATCTATCTACCTATCTACCTATCCATCTATCCATCTATCCATCTATCTATCTATCTACCTATCTACCTATCTACCTATCTACCTATCTACCTATCCATCTATCCATCTATCTATCTATCTACCTATCTACCTATCTATCTATCTATTCTATGCATATACTGCTGATTCCATGCATATACTTTGTTATGTTTTGTTATTCTGTTATTATATTTCTTGACTTCTTTTTTTTCATTTGTCGATTGCCTTTTTTTATATTTACGTATATCTTTACTTTTGGTATTCATTGTGGAGAGCAAAGTCAGCTTTTCATTGTACAGGGAAACCTGTTTTCTTTACTGTGCACATGACAATAAACACTTTGAATCTTTAAAGAATATTTTTTAATATCACAGTTTGATTCCTTACTTTGGTCTTTCCTCTAAAACTGAAACTGACAGGAACAGGGTCGGTCTGAAGCACTCGTCCTGCCAGTCCAGGTTCATCTCCGTAGTAAAGCCAGGGTAAATTTGACCTCCTGGATACAATGATTGTTATTTCATGTATCACAGTTGTTACGGATATTTTTTCAGAAATTAAAAAATGTGCTTTTATTGATGTCCATTACCAGTAGGAAATGTCGTGAGTTGAGCTCATGGCAGCTTTGGATCTAAAGATGGCGTTGAAAAGTCCACAGGCGTCATTGGACACACCACTGAAGGAGTGCATGTTCATCACACACATGTTCCCCAGGGCCTGACAGGCCGTCAGGTTGGAAAAGACCTGAGGGAACAATGAAAATACAAAGAAAAATAAAGAAAACCAATGCTATTCCTAAAAAACTGTAGTAGTAGTAGGTCCCTCTTATCTTAATTGTACATTTAATATAGATTCTCCATATAATTAAACAATGAATTTTGGAGAAAAAATACACATTACAAGGCACGCTGCTGCTGATGAGTAAAGATTTTTCAGAAACCAGGCGGATTGGACACTGAACTTCTACAACAGGAAGAAGAAAAAAAAAGGAAATATTAAAAAATGTTTAATTTAAGAAACAGAGAGACAATGAAAGACAAAGGTGAGGACAACTCACCAACTGAGCATAGTTGACATTTGGGTTCGCATTCGCTGGGAGGACGCCTGCAGGAAAACATAATCCACCTGCCTGGAAGACATGAATCAAGATGACACTCAGGATGTGGGAGGTTTTTAGGACAAAAGTCTTCTTTACTGATCTCACCAGGATGTTTGGAGAGTTACACACACAGGAGGTGTTGATAAAGGAAGCCTGACATCTCTCACATCTAAAAAAAAAAGAATACAAGCATACAATCTTCAGTCTTCATACATGGCTCGCAGAAAATCAACTCTTTTCTAATCCATTAGATCAGTGTTGCTCAACCACATGGCCGAGGACCGGTACCGGTCCGTGGTGAATCAGTGCCGGGCCGCAGAGAAATAATGTTTCCTCTTGGCCCCATCTGTCTGTTACTTCCACTTGATCCATACCCATATCAACAAAAGAACTGACCAATAGAATGGATAGGATTCCATCATCAATAATGCAACTATATTTGATTAGGAAATATTTTCCGAGTGAAGACAACAACAATATATTTGTATATTGAAGAACTGACCAATAGAATGGCTAGGATTCCATCATCAATAATGCAACTATATTTGATTAGGAAATATTTTCTCAGCAATAAACTCAAAATGATGCTGAGTCATTGATACAAGATTCTAACTTTTTATACTGGTCTGGTAGCAGAAAATTATAGGCTGTGTGACCTTGAGAAATCCTTGTTGTGCCCATGCACAGTTAGTTCGGGTAGGAAGATTTTATAGGTAGGAAAATATTTCAGAACATCGGAAATTTCATTTATTTGCCACAACTTAACGACCGCTCTGTGAAAATAATGTTACATTTAATTGGTTTAACCAAGAAAGGTTGGGGAACACTGGATTAGATCAACTAGAGAAGGTGTGTTAATAACATAAATATACATATTATATACATAATATATACATATAATAAATTATATTTTTATCAGGGCAGTGGCCTAGTGGTTAAGGAAGCGGACTTGGGTCTGCAAGGTCCCTGGTTCGAATCCCACTACGGCCAAGTTACCACTGAGATGCCCTGAGCATGGTATCGTCCCCACACACAGCTCCCCGGGCACTCATTAGCTGCTCACTGCTCACTTTGATGATGGGTTAAATGCAGAGGCCAAATTTCTTGTGTGCTGTGGTGTGAATCACAATGACAAAAAAAAGAAATGTTTTCTTCTTCTTTCTTTAGATTTGTTCTGTTATTTCCACTATTGCGTTTGCTTATTTGCTTAAAATATTATTATTACATTATTATCATTGTGCTTGTTTATATTTACGTATATTTATTTATAAAAAACTTGCAGCCAAATATCTAAGGTTGTTACCTGTCTCCAAAGCTGTTTGGTACAGAGAAAGCAGGGTTGTTTCCATTACAGCCTTCACACTTAGCCTCCTCCAGAAGGTTCCCATTCACATCCCTTTCCACTGAAACAAACTACAGTCATTAACAAACAGAGACTCAGACCACATGGCTATAGGGGTCTTGTAATAAAACAGCTAACCAAGTACGTAGCCTGCGGGACACAGACACCTCCCATCATCACTGATGCCACCTGGACAGCGAATGCACCCGAAACCATCTTTCGTGACCGCCTGCAAGTAAAGGTGGTTGTTTGCTGAAAATTTTTATTTTCTTCAAAATTAACACAAATTAGCTCCACCTACAGGTTGGTCAGCGGAACACTGCTGACATGTGATGGAGGCCTTATCTGTGGAGACACTCCGGTAACCCGTTTTACAAATACAGGTCAGTCCTGCAGAGAGACAAAACAGAAATATATTTTATAATCACTGTAAAAGGCATCAGTGGTGGTGAAGAATCAGATCATCATTAGATGACGGGTTGTATTGTAGAAAGCGTTGTCTACAAACAAGCAGACCAGGACACACTTCTCTGTCTATCAAAAGGTTTATCACCAACAAATCCCAAATACTGATTCTTTTTATACATTTCTTGGACATTCTCAGACATTCATATCGCGAGACATTCGTCAGACCTCTGAGATGTGGCTCCTGCACCATGACATTGACCTGGATACTTCTTGGGTCTGTTATCTAGACACCAGTTTATGTTGTGTCTTAATACGTCTTGACAATGTGTTGTGTGTCTGTTATCTAGGCGCCAGTCTATGTAGCTTGCCTACTGTAGGTACTACTAGGACTGGGTATTGATTCAAATTTTCTAAATCGATTTGATTCGATTCCCAAGGGTTCGATTCGATTCAATTCACGATTCGCTTTGGTTTTCGATTCAGTTTTTGTCATATCAATTATAGTTTGGTACCAACGTTATTCTTACTTAATCCATTTGCTAATAAAAAATGTATTTTTTTACATTTATTTCCATCATAAATTTACTCAAGGCAGTCATATTAATCCATCATTTTTTTATTTAACATGACTTGACCCAAAATTACAAGGCAGACTCTAGTTTTAGATTTTAGATTTTAGTGCCATGTTGTTTTTACATTTGTTTTGTGAGTTAACACACTCGCACGTAACCACGTAAATAGGTAATCACCTGTGGTGCATGAGCTCACGTAAAGTTGTTGGCAAAAGAAGGAAAAAAAAGATCGATTTTTGGATTTATGAATCGATATCGTCCTATTAACAAAAAAATCGATTAATTGATTTTTTTAACCCAGCCCTAGGTACTACACTACAATTCTACAATGACACTGCACATCAATATTGTCCAACACTTTGTCTGTTCGTAATACACAATTGTCCACCGCAGTTGCCACTGAGTTGTTCTGACCATACTAAACACACACACACAGAGGAAAAGCTAACAATGTGGTGCAGTGTGATTTGGGCGGCAGTTGTGGAGATCCTTGCACCACAGATAGGAGGATGAAGATGAATGATTCACTGTAAATAAAAAAGTGAAGTAAAAAAACATTGACAATAATATTGTTGCTCAAAAACATTACATTTCATTGGCTGATGAAGCATATTGTATTTACTGTAGAAATCTTCTTTGAATTTAGCTATTAGCTGTCCTATAAGCTCAACGAAGCAATAAAACTATTAAAATTTTGCTGATGAAATGAAATTTTGACCAAACTTATCTGACGTAATTTTTTTTTTTGGGGGAAAAGGCATAGATAATTATATAAATCGACAGGTTCAGGAGAGGACTGTCTGAATAGAAGTCTAGAATAAAAATGTCCAGACATGTCCAAAGCTGGGGAAGTACCTAAAACTCTCAGAGTTTGGAAAGTTCCCAAAATGACCAGACCTGAAGTCCCAGATCAAGAGAAAACCTCTGACTTGAAGGAACCACAGAGAAGTGCTCGTACATTATGAGTTGCTGTTTTTTTTATTATTATTCTTTTATTTGTTCGGAAATATGTTTTTCACTAAATGGCTTAGAAGGCACAGCTGCGGGAGCTGAGGTAATACGGGAGTAACACAAGAAATGGCTGTAAGCCAACGGGGAGGGACAGTTGAAAAGCACTACTGGAAACAAGGACATTTAAGGGTAATGATAAAAGTCCTTCCCAAAGTCTAACACGACCAGTCGAAGACGAAGGACTCGGTAATTTGACAGCCAGAAGCCGGACGGACACCTAGACACCCTTGAGGTAACTAACCCTCTGGACAAAGAGTCGGTCAGGGATGGGACATATACGTGCTTTATCTAGGATTCTTCGCAGTTTTAATCGATCAAGAGCGTTGGTGATATAATAACAAAATACCCTGTGCACTTTTGTTTGGCTTTTGTCGGTAAGATGTGCGACGGTTACAGACCTGTTGTGCTCCGCAGTTGATTTGAGCCGCATTTCACACACGACAAGCTGGAAATGTCGTAAAACTCCTCAACGCCGCAGTCTGAAGGATTCTTAAATGGGACGATAAACTGCTGACAATAAAGTACATTCGTGAATAACAACAAAAAGAACAAACGGGGAAAATAGTGTTTGGTAAAAACAGACGCCAGCGTCTCCGTCGCCATGGCAAAGAGTGGACTTCCTGTTACCCATAATCCTTTAACTCGGTGCGACAACGTCGCGTTCCCGGTTAAAACAAACGTCTTGTTTTCAAGTGACTCATTATTGATTTTATATTGTTTGAATATTGTTATTTTTAATCATTTCAAACGTAATATTTCTTAAATGATATTTAGACATCTTGACGAAGAATATCATTATCTTTCTTTTCAGAATAAACAAAAGTGTAACCATTATTATCAATAAAATTTAATGATTCTTTATTTGTTTGTTTTTTTATCGCAACAAACTAGTTTTTATACATATAAACATATATAAACCAGTTTGTTATACTTTTCTCTGGATGAGGAAGGAAGTGCGAATCAAGGGCTGTTTCACTTCCTCTTTTAGCATCTCGCAAATATTTAGTAGAACCAAATGTTATATTATTTTTCACCAGGTTTACATTCATTTATACATTTTTAGATATTGTTTTAATGTTCAAGACAAATGTTGACGTTGAGTGTGAATAAATTGGAGAAGTGAAGACTCACAGAGACAAAAGATTTTAATATATATATGTGTCAGACTCGTAAGGGAAACCTATAGTCTCTCTTCCAGGTAAGAGTCTCTCTCTCTCTTTCTGATTCATCAATTTTAACACACGATTAATAGAAAGAAGTATATAAAATGTGGTTAAAAAGAGTTATGGCAAAGAAAAAATATTCAAAACCAAAATTAATGAAGCACTTTTACATGGACGCTTTGATAACAGCGGATAACGTATTTTCAAGGAATTGAAAAGTTTTCATATTTTCGTAATGGCGACTAATGAACAAAAGCCACTCATAACTGCATTATGTAAATATTAGCCTCAGTCAAGGCACGACAACTAACATTTAACTGCATTAAAAAGTCATTTTAAGGCAAGAAGAAGTATCTCACTCTACGTATTTTTTGTTTTTTTTTGTTTACTATTATCATCCAAAATGGCGGATGTTCGTTTAAAAAAGACTCATACCATCAATACCATTAAAATTGTATTTATTAACACATAGTTCGTTTATATATATTTATTCAAACATAGTATAGTAAAATCACAATAAATTATGAATAAACTAAAAAGGCGATAGTGCGTCACTTGCCTGGTGATAAACCTCCGGAGCGATAGAGGGCAGTGTTGTGAAATAGTACAAATAAGTAAAAGTAGTGAGAAAGACGCAGCAGAGCGTGAGATTCCAGGGTTTTAATCATCACATGTTGTCACAACAAACCAGAAAGTACATGTGCGACCGACCGACGTGTAAACATTTATTTTGAAAAAGCGGTAAGGTTATAACGCGCGTTTCTAGAAGGGCCGTTGTTTTTTATACACTAGCTCATCGCGACTCGTTCTCCTTCCCAGCTCTAAATCTTCTGTGAAAACCTATTTACCAACTATTCCTCCCTGTGCTTTTCAGACACAATCCGAACAGCTTTGAGGAAATGACAATTCTGCGACTGAAAGGACTGGGTGTAGATACAACTTTAGAAGATATTAGGGAATTCTTCAAATCCCTTTACATTCCAGACGGTGGAGTGTGGATCGTTGGCGGGAGCCTTGGAGAGGCCTTCATTGCGTTTACGAGAGAAAAAGATGCCAAGCGTGCCTTGCGATATTCTGGCAAAAAGCTCAAAGGATCTAGGGTGATCCTACGCATCAGTAGTATGGGTGAGCTGGAACACAAATCAAAGCTAAGAATGAAGAAGAAAGCAAGGGAGAAAAAGAAAGACCCTCGATTATCAGGGCCTTCTGAACCATCAGAACCATCTCCAGATCCTGGGCTGTCGTCACCGCAAACATCACCTAGGGATCCCAGTTCTGCACCATCAACAGCTGCACCTCGATTACGTGATCCTCGTATTAAAAATCTGGCACCTGGGGAACCTTTGTCCCCAGATGCCTCAAATGTTTCAATCTCAAATGTAAACTCACTTGATTCAAGGACAGCCTTTCTTCTTGGGGTTTGCACAGTTCTTCAAGAACTTCAGACCAAAAATGAAAAAGGGAACTTGCAAGCGGAAAATAGTTTTCCCACAACTGATGCTTCGGCTGAGATACATACAACCGTGATGGAAGCTGGAGTCCCACGTCATAACACGCAGCCTGGTTATGTCCGGCTTTTTGGTCTTCCGGCATCAACCACTAAAGAGGACATATGCCAATTTTTCACAAGCTTGACGGTACAAGAGGTCATCGTGAATGTGAAGCTGGGTCGAGGGTATGGCTGCCTTGTGAAGTTTGCAAACACACAAGATGCACATGATGCACTTTACTTTAACGGGCAGATGCTGGGTCCAAACTTTGTTGAGGTTCGTACCGCCACTGAGAAGCTGTGGACCAGTGCGCTGCAAGAATGTGACAATGAATATCAGCCCGAGAGCAATGGTGAAGAATTCCATTCCAAGACTTACCAGGACATTAAAAATGACAAACAAATGTCCAATTGGACTTTGCACATAAAAAGCAGTTCTTTTCATCGGCTGCCACAGAAGCCAAGACAATCAAAGTCATCGCCAACCAGTGAGTATCTCGTCATGGCCAAAAATCTACCCAAAAATATGACCAAAACTGAGATGAAGGAACTGTTTGCGTGTCCTGACATCGCTCACAACAATATACAAATTCTACTTGACAAGAAAGGGAACAGAACCGACACGGCTTTTCTTGTCTTCCATCGCGTTGAGGATTATGAATACGCAATTCACCTCTCCGGATGTCACGTCGGGTCGGATACCATTCAAGTCTCCTCCATCACTGAAGAGAAGATGAGGGCCATGATGACATGAAGTCCAATCTTGGGGGACACGAGGAACCCAACAATCAAGCCCACGCAATCAACACGGAAGTGTCTTCAAAGATGAGCAATCAGTTGAGAAACGTGCAGGGAGACTCAAAGATCCAATCTTAAGCCATTGTTGGAACATGTATATAGTTTTACCACTGGACGTCAACGAAAACAGTATTTGTGTTCACAGTGAAGGCCGTTCTTATCCAATTACACGAGCAGCAACACATCATTTCTAAGAAGCTTTGAAGAAACCTGAACCCAAGTCCCTTCATTTCAAACAGAATGACACAGAATCTGGTTAGAACTTTTTTTTTTAATGCGTTTTCTCCGAACCAATGTTACTTTTATTCATTCCAGTTTGTGCACAGCGGTGCTTCTAAACCTTTTAAGTTCATATTTTGATGTTTGTTTAAAAAAAGACCATTTCTAGTTGAAAAAAACAATATATATATACTATATGTTTAAAGTTTTAATAAATTGCACAATTAAATAAATCCATGTTGCCACATATTTTTTTTTCCTCCATCTTTAATAGGACTGGACCTTAAAAGTGAAAATATGAGAAAAAAACAAATCCAAACAAGAACAAATGCACCATTACTTCCTAACTTTACATTTATAAAAGAATGAACTGCAGTGTCATGATGCAACTTAAGGACTTGAGAAGAGCGACGCCACATCATTTGTGGTATCTCCGTCGATTGTCGTAGTATCCAGGTGGATCTGCAGAAAGAGTTTTCTATAGAAATCAATAGAGCAGTTAACGTGGTGAAAGGGTAACATTTGGATTACGGTCTACGTACCTGAAAAACTACTGGAATATCTGTCATTATTTGAAAACCTGGACGATGAAGAAAACACATCGGTGGAGTTCACGGAGGAGCTGCTCAGACTTGATCCCTGAGGAGGACGAGACGAGAATCAGAGACGGTTTTTGATAATTTTGCAACAATGTTACCTGTGAGTACTTCATACCCCTGAAATACTTCGGAGTCTGTACTCCATCAGTGCATCTGTTAGTTTCTGTGTCACCTTCAGAACCAGTTGTGCGTCATTCTCGTTCTCTATTCTGAAACCATCCTGGAAACATTTTTTTTAAAAAGCTTAGGAAAAAAAAAACCAAAAAAAAAAACTTTTGAAATATTTTAGCAGCTTATGTGAAACAAGAGACGTACCAGGTAGCTCAGCAATGTACTACTGGTGCTCTGGCTTTGAGGTTCTTCAGGTTTATCCACTGGCCCATCCACCGTTTGTCTGACAGTGACACGATAGTCTGGATATAGACTGACCTGCTTCTCCTCAGCGTGGCCACTCCTTCCGTAGTCTAGTCTTCCGTTGTCAGCTCCAAAATAATCGTCATCCCTAGGTGGGTAATTGCCTCTTTCGTTTGTGTACGATCTTAAATCTGTGTCGCAAAACTCTTCACCGTAAGAGAAGTCCTCAACATTGGGCTCCCTGTAGTCTTCACCTTGGTAGTTTGGAGGATCTTCAAGGGGAGTGTAATCTGTTGGAAATCCTTGGTCTGAGTATCTGGAACCTGCAGAGGAAACCCATAAAAGCAAAATACATAAACTGTTCAGTAAGACCTGGACGTCTTCATTTTGACAAAACCCTTTTAACAATCCCTTATTGCAGGGTTTCCCAACAATTTTGCACCACAGACCAGTTAAATGTCTCGTACTATTGACCTATCACTGACCTGTCGTTAAGTTAACAAAACACCCTTTAATAAAATGAAATGTCTGGTGTTCTGAAATATTTTCCTCCCTATAAAATCTTCCTACCTGAATTAACTGTGCATGCACACAACAAGGATTTCTCAAGTGCACACAGCCTATAATTTTCTGCTACCAGATTGGTATGGTCGGTGGATGGAGATGAGACATGACGGAGACTAGACTCTGGACCTCGACCAGGTGTAAGTAATAGCCAGATGGGGCTGCGGCCTGGCACCAATTCACCCATGGACCGGTACTGGACCCCGGCCCAGTGGTTGGGGACCACTGCCTTATTGTACAAAATGCAGTGTTTATTCTGACACCTTTCCATAAAAAACAAAAAAATCTTATCAACTTAATAATAATAGTAATACATTTAATTCATAGGCGCCCTTCTGGACACTCAAGGTCACCGCTCATAAAAGAAGGAAAATAACTGTAAAAACGTTAAAACATTGTGAAACAATGTGAAAACAATTAAAATAAATAAGCAATTAATTAAAAGTCGGGGGCCGGTGGGGGCTGGACTGGGCCCGCCCCCTGACAGCCCTGCAGCTCTTGTTAAAACTCTCCAAAATATAGATTTTCAAAACTGTCCGGTCCATAAAGATTCCTCAGTCACCCAGGTCAATGAGTTTTGTTTGACTAACAATCTGATCCATTGGTTTCCTCCAACTTACCAAAATGCTGTGGTCCTGGTCCCATCCCTGGGCCACGTTTGATTCTTGGAATTGCTGAAACTATTAAAGGGAAAATGAAAAGTTACACACATTTAACGAAGATGAATCTAGAGGAAATAATTCATCATTATTCAAGAATTTGCATTTTGCACTGTTGTATCTTAAGAAGGTTCTAAGTAAGAGTTTCAAAATTCAAAAAGAGGAAATGGGAACAAGAGACCAAATGTTTTGAGCAGAACAATTTAATTGAGATAGGCTGTTTATCAGCTGATCAAAAGTTTAAGACCGTAGCTCAAAAGAACCTAAAACAGAAATAAAACTCTCAAAAACAGACTCAGTAATGAGTAGCTCCACCATTATTGTTGATCACTTCCGAAATTCGTGTTGGCATGCTTGATGCGAGTGTTTCCAAAAGGCTTGAAGGAATGTTGCTCCAGGTGGTGAAGACGGCTTCACGGAGGGAATCCACTGTCTGCAACTGATGTCCATTTTTGTAAACTACCCTTGCCATCCATCCCCAAATGTTCTCAGTTGGATTCGGGGGAACATGCAGGATGATCCAAAAGAGTGATGTTATTGTCCTGAAAAAAATCCTTTGTCAGACGGCCATTGTGAATTGCAGCATTGTCCCTTGGTCATGAGGGATGCCCGCTGCAACATCTCCACGTAGCCAGCTGCTGTTCGACGCCCCTGCACAACCTGGAGCTCCATTGTTCCATTGAAGGAAAAAGCACCCCAGATCATGATGGCGCCCCCTATGCTGCGCCGTGTTGAGAAAATCTCAGGTGGCATCTCCTTGTCATGCCAGTAGCGTTGGAAGCCATCAGGACCATCAAGGTTACATTTTTCCTCTGCTGAGAATAAAACTTTCTTCCAACTTTGAACGCCCCATGTTTGGTGCTCCCTTGCAAAGGCCAAACGGGCAATTTTGTGGCGTTGAAGGAGACGTGGCCTTTGAAGACGTTTTTTGTTTTTGAAGCCGTTCCTTTGCAGATGCCGTCTGATGGTTATTGGGCTGCAGTCAGCACCAGTAATGGCCTTGATTTGGGACGAGGATCGTCCCGTGTCTTGACGGACGGCCATTCGGATCCTCCGGCTCAGAGCCGCTGAGATTTTTTTGGGTCTGCCACTTGATTTTTTTGTTCCATAAACGTCAGGATCTTTTAAGAAATGCAAAATGACCGTCTTACTGCGTCCAACCTCAGCAGCGATAGCACGCTGTGAGACGCCTTGTCTATGCAGCTCAACAATCCTGCCACATTCGAAGGCGGTGAGTTTTTTTGCTTTTCCCCATCAAGAGGTCTTGACAGTGTGATTACTTGACAGAAAATGACATTGAATCCAAACTTTTGCACAATAAATTGTCTGCCCAAAACATTTGGTCTCTTGTTCCCATTTCCTCTTTTTGCATTTTGAAACTCTACTTAGAACCTTCTTAGGATACAACAGTGCAAAATGCAAATTCTTACAATCTCTTAACTGGTCTTAAGATCAGAACTTTGATCAGGTGTGTATAGAACGTTTCTTACCAAGTCCTTGGAAAGCTGGTACTTCCCACGGCTCTATGAGTACAACCTATGGTTGATGAAAAACAATAAAATACTTTGAACAATGGAGTCTGGATTGGAGTACGAACTCTTTCAGACAATTTATTATTTTTTGTCAACCCTAAATGGGGGACACCTTAGTGAACACTTACCCTGGGTTTCCCCCGTCCTTCTATTTTCTCTATCTCGAGGGCCACTTCTTTAACTTTCTTCTTCAAAGCAGGATCCCTCATGACCTCGTCCATTCTCCACTGAAATTTGTCCTGATGGAATTTTTTCTGTTTGCACATGAAAAAAAACAAACAAATTGTCACAGACCATTTCTGACATTTACTGTTTGTTACAAATCCAGTAAAAAGAAGCAGTCGTTAAGAAATGTTTGGGTTAAAAACACCGTCACAGGAGCTTCTTAAGACACAAAAGGCTAAGAGTCAAAAGTCAAATGTGATTGGTTTAACTGCAGAAGCAGGTCCAGTACAATGATTACATGCAGGACTGAACCAAACAACACTTTAGTGCACACATTTTTTTTTTTTTTCGTTTAGGGTTTTTCCACTGCGCTACAGTCCTTCCTGTTTCATAACATCGAAACCAGACCGAACCAAGCCTGCTACGCATCATATACACTTTTTGACCTTTCAGCAGATCGCAACACATCCTGTTATTTAGTTTTTGACCCAATGTTCACCCTTTTCTTTAAAGGTTACAAAAGTAGCACAAATCCAATATGAAAATACAATTGGATTTTCCTAACAGGAGTCTTACCATGTATTTGAAAGAGTGCTTCCAGCTTTTGATGTGTGAAATCATGTCATTCTGTGTGCAGGACACGAGACACAGTTTACACTGGTAATGAGGTGGGACTGTCTTACTGGGGCTGCGGCACTCCCACACGTACTTAAGACCTGTGGACATGTAGGTAATTTATACATCTGTGAAACTGTCCATAGGGGGACACAATGGAGCGTAACTGCCAGTTTGCTTACCAATAATGCCGTCTTCGCCAGTGTTGGACAACTGTTTGGTCAGAGGAGGCATAGACTGCACAATTGATCCTTTCATGTACACTGCGAAAATAACAGCAGTCCTCAAATAAAGAGGCAACTATTCCAAATCCTACAATGTAACTCATTTAAACAACGTCTCAAAAAAATCAATTTTAGATAAAAAGGCATCTTGTGTGTTACTTTTTTAAGGTGGAGCAGACAACAGCAAAAACAAAGCTGTTCATTCCTGTCGACCTTCAGGTAAACATCTAATACAGCTCCTCTCCATCACCCTTAGCGTAGCCCAAAACTTGGCTGAGGGTCAAAAGATTGACTGGAGAACTGTTGCTCTGTTTACCAGTCTCCAAGTTGACCAGTCCTGTGTCACACTTGAGATGCAGTGCAAAATGTCACCAAGTAACATTGTTCAAAAGTTTAAAAGTAGAAAACGTTTTTTTATTCCTTTGTTACTTGGTGGTAAGAAAAATGGCAGAATGGAATTATATATCCTGGATAAGGTCTGATCGTAGAAAAATGGATGGCACCACCACAGTCCCATCTCTGTGGTTGCCGGCGTAAAAGCTGGTAACATTGTCACCGCCCATTTGAATGAAGCATCAACCTTCAGTGCAGGAAATAGCGTCCTGTTGACAACACTTACCTATGTCAGCATTTAGCTTCTTCTTTTTCCCTGGCTGCCTTTTCTGTCAATGATGCAATTAGATCCGATTGAAGGATAATGACAAAAAAACAGGCGTTAGTGAAGAAGTGCAGAGGACTGAACGGCTCGTTCACGTCCACAACACTTAGTATGCCCACTAGCCATTTGACTTATTCTTAATATTCAGCTGCCGTAGATAAGATGAGGCAGCAGTTGGTGTAGGTCAGGCATGGGCAAACTAAGGCCCGGGGCCAAATGCGGCCCGTTGAGCTTCTTAATGTGGCCCGCCAACCTTGTCCAAATTAAATAATTAATGTATATTTTCATCATACATCTGCCCTTTGCCTGCAATGCCTGTGTTTCCCCAGTAAATGGTGTCATAAAGGGTATTAGAAATGTAGCATTTTAGGTTGGCAATTATCTTTAAACGACTGCTCCATTTTTCAGCTCTTGACTCGGCCCTCGTGTCAAATTTTAGGACCAGTTGTGGCCCGCGAGTCAAAAAAGTTTGCCAACCCCTGGTGTAGGTGGTTATGGACGTACACTTTATATAGATAACTGGACCAAAAAAATGTGCAGAAAGTTTGACTGAGAGGGAAAAACTCAGTAATTTTGGAGAAAAGGTAAAACAGGTTTATTGAATAAACCAATTAAGAGGCCGATCCTCATGATAGCACTCAGAACCAATCACTGAGTATTTCATCCATAAGCCACAGCCCAAAAAAAGCTGCTGCAGCAAATAAAAAGAGGGTCGGCTCACAATGTGGCGTCACCTGTATCCGGGCGGTAAATACCCTCAGATATAGGATATGGGAGGAGAGCAAACACTGGCAGCAAATCCACCCACATGTGGAGTGTTTCTGCCTGGCTCCCTGTTTAGACATCATCACTGCCAGAACACAGTGTCTGATATGGATAAGGAGTTGGTTGCTGGTTTCTTCTTCGGATGGTTAAGATGAAAATAAATAAAGATTTTTCCATACAGCTGTGGATTTCCTACAGCTTCCAGACATAACAATACAAATATATAAACAATCAACAATTATTGTAGGCACTGACTAATAATAATAATGAGATTCCGTTTAGGAGAGACAAGGATGGACAGGATCAGGGATCAGTGATTGGAGGGACAACACAGACAGGAAGGTTTGGAGAAAAAGCTAGAGACGACAGATTGAGACGGTTTGGACATGTTCAGAGGAGGGACAGTGGATACATTGGTAGAAGAATGATCCTAGAGATGGAGCTACCAGGTAGGAGACAAAGAGAAGATTGATGGATGCAGTGAGGGAGGACATGGAGGTAGTTGGAGTCGAAGATACAGAGGACAGGGGGAGATGGAAAATGTTGACTCTCTGTGGCAACCAATGGAAAAAAGGGACAAGCCGTAATATTAATAAGAAGACTGACTAATAATAACATAATGTTTTACTTACCTTCCTTGGAAACGTTAGAATTTTCTGTTAAAAGATAAAAATACATTTAAACATTAGTAAACAAATTAAATACATAATTTAAGAATTTTAATTGAACACGAAATGTATTGGAGGAGTTTGTTTGGTTTTAAACAATTTTGATCATCATCATTATTATTATTAAAAGGTAAAACAATGGCAAATATTAAAACATTGTGTACACAGAAAGAGTGCTGTTAGGAGGACAAACGTTATTAACCAAATGTGCATGAGATCAATTTGTTATATTTAATAAAACGTCACATATTTTGTGTTTTAATTTATGTACACAGCAGATAAAAGAAAGACTAAAAGTATCAACTGTTGTTTTCTGAGTTTGACAGACACAGGCATTTTCCTAGTAGTTCGTGGTTAACGTCGTATCGCGGACGTTTCACGTTAAGTTCCCTCACACGTTATCGAGTTTCTTCGCAGACTAAATGAAAGTGTCATCACTTTTTTGTAAAAGTGCACTGTTTCCACCTTGTGTATTTACTAAATCCTTCAGATATTTTGTAAATCTGTTGCTTCCTCCAGACTCACCTGTTTGTCTTGAGCCTCCACCGCTGCTTCTGTACTTTCCGGTAGATTCAGCTCCATGGTTAATTCGGTGTCCATCTCTTTGAGTATCTTCGCTGCTAGAAAAAGTAATTCTTATTAAATATTTAACTCGGAATGTTATAGCCGTACTAGCAACGAAAGCGAGGCCAAGTGCTACACGTATTTTGCCAGTAAACACAAACGCGATAAACACCTTCGCTGTCGGTCTGTAAAATAGCAAAACATATTATTACCTCAAATAAAACCTATTTTTGCCTACCAGTAAATGCAGTTAACGTGTAATCACTAAGACAACCAGGAAGGACGTTTATCAACGGTACATGGATTCGAACTCAACGTAACTGACACAGGCAGATAGACTGCCAATTTTAATGCCAGCGTAAAATTTGTGCAAAGTCCCGGCTAATAATGCTTTCGCTTGATATTAAACGACAGTATATCCACCAGTAGAACGCGTACTGTATTGATTTTTCAAATCATACACGTGCATAAATTTAATGTGAACTATATTTTTACATTCCAAAATAGGAAGTTGTTCAGGCATTTGCTGGGACGACTATGACGTACGTTTGCTTAATACGTCACAGTCAACCGTTTAGTTTTCTCAGTTAGCGAAAAGTAACAATATAAATATATTGTTAGGAACTTTCCTTGTGTGGTTGGTTTGTATTAAAACGTATTTTCCCAACATAATTTTCCACAGTGAAATATGATTTCGTATCGCTGTGGTTGTACTCTCTCGGACTAAGCTCCGCCCCCGTAAACAAACGCACATCTAGGACCCGGTACATTTACCACGAGCCCGCTTTACCAAATCTTTTTGTAATATACCAATATAAATGTATTATGAGCAATTGTTCATTATCGACTTCGCGTTTTAATTGAATCCCAAATTTATGGTAAGTATTCAGCCATGGTGTGAGGTATTCAGTTACCTGGCAATTATATAAGTCCTTAATAACCTTAACAAACGTGTTTATATTGTAAAACCAATGGTAAAACGTCATTCGAGACACACGGGAGAGATTATGGAAGATGTTGGAAGAAAAAAATGCATGTATGACGAATACATTGATTCCGTGTTTTGTATCTGACTACTTTTTTTTGTTTTTGTTCCATAGACCACTGTGTAGACTGCAGAGATGAAAGCCAAGAAGAGGAAGAGACAGGATGATTTTCAGAAGGTTAAATTAAAGGTGGGAAAGAAGAAGCCAAAAGCTGATAATTCCACCAATACAAACTTCCGCACCAAAGGAATCAATCTCTCTGAGCAACTGAAGAAAGACAAGAGCGGCCCCACTACACACAGACAACTTGGTATTAATGTAAGTCCTTCTATTATTTAAAAATATGTCTGTGTTGGACCTCTTAAGTAATAATTCTACTCTGTCCTCCTCATGATAACATTTCTTTTTTGCACCCTACAGGACCTTCTGTCTCAGCTGCATCATTACAATGCCAACGTTAAACAAGGTGCCCTCCTGGGCTTACGGGAGTTGCTGTCTGCTAATCCATCGCTGTTAGAGCAGAATCTGTCTCGCCTCCTTTCTGAAGTTGCAGCTGTATTTACAGACAAAGATGGCAATGTTCGCAGCGGAGCCACTAGGGTTCTACGGTCAGAGGACATTTATACCATACATCCATATTTACTGTATTCTGAGAGGTCTTCCTACTGGAGCATTAAATAACATTTGTTATTAACTCTCTTTAGGTTCATTGCACAATCTGTACCTGCAGAACGAGTGGCTCCGTTTTTCCCTCTCCTCAGTGCACATTTGTCCTGTGCCATGACCCACATCGAGGCAGCCATTCAGGAGGATGCGATGAAGATCCTGGATGTATTGCTGGAGCACTACCCGGCTCTGCTCGCAGCCCGTCCTGCAGTACTTCTCACAAACTTCCTGGAACTTATTTCCCACAGACAAAACACTGGAGGAGCCAAAAAGGCGCAGGATGCAAAGGGGCGAACCTGGGCTTTATCCGTCAGTCTTAACAGGGCTGTCACTAGTCAGCAGTGGCGGTTGTCTGTACTGCTCAGGTGTTGTTTTGTTAGATAATTTAATCCAACACAATAATGTAATACCTGTTTTTTGTTGTTGTTGACATTTTTTGTTATAATTGTGTTCCAGACTTGGAAGTTTCTTGCAGGCGGTGGTCGAGGAAAGACCAGTGGAGGAAGGTGACTTGTCTACAGCTGACGGAGTGTTTGGTTGTAAGGGTGAAGGCAGACTCACACCTTTGCATCTCACCTGGGAGGAGTTGTCCTATAACAAGGTTCAAGTTAAAATCTATGAGAACTCAGGAGCCAAACCAACACCACATTCTACCTTCAGACTCAGGTATGAAATCAAAATAACTACTATGGATATAAAAAAATCACTGAATTGAGCAATTTGATTGTTGGCCAATAGAATTAGAGATTAAAAATGCTATTTAAAAAAAATACAGTTAAACACAATTGTTTTCTTTTGTGTAAAAGTTTTTTTTTCTTAATTGAAAAGATAAAGGTGGCTTAGTGGTTAAGGTAGGGGACTTTGGTCTGCAGGGTTTCAGGTTTGAGTCCTCAAAGCTGCCCAGTGTTCTGTCTGGTGATGGTTTAAATGCAATATCACATTTTACTGTGTGTAGTGGTGTGGATCAGTACAAGCAGGATGGAACAACTGGAGAAAGGTCTCAGTGATCTGTGTTAGAAGAGAGTCAGCTAAGGTGAAGGGACAGGTTTACACGACAGTTGTGAGACCAGCCAATGATGGATGGATAAGAGACACTAGGAATAGGTAGAAGACAGGAGACAGAGCTGGAGGTGGAGGAGTTAAAGATGCTGAGATTCTCTTTAGGAGAGACAAGGATGGAC
>JAFBJS010003202.1:309397-320955 GCA_016785265.1 Paraplagusia blochii | reverse complement strand
GATCAGGAACGAGGTGATTAGAGGGACAACACAGACAGGAAGGTTTGGAGAAAAAGCTAGAGAAGACAGATTGAGATGGTTTGGACATGTTCAGAAGAGGGACAGTGGTTATATTGCTACCAGGTAAGAGATGAAGAAGAAGGCCAAAAAGGAGATTTATGGATGATGAGGATGTGGAGGACAGGGTGAGATGGAAATTGTTGACTCGCTGTGACAACCCCTGAAAAACGGGATAAGCTGAAAGGAGAAGAAGAAGTAGTGGTGTGGATCACAATGTCACAATGAGAAGGGGTTTGTTTTCCTTTCCTTCATCTAGACCTGAGGTCGATTCTGGAACTGCAGGCAGTGAGAGTCTGGACTCAGCCGAGGCCGTTCAGCGTTTTGCAGCGACTCTTGTTCCTCTGCTGCTGGAGGTTTGGGTGGAGGCCAGTGTGAGTGAATCTCGTTGGACCAACACGGGAGATTCTCACCTGTTAGACCCAGACGCCATGTCAGTGATGTTCCAGGTGCTGTCCTTACTGCAGCTGCTGAGGAAATTGGCACCGCAGCAGGAGAACCAGAACACTCTGGTGGGTGAAGAGACATACAAAGAGTTGTTCTTTGACCCTTCAAACATCTGCTCACTCTCACTGTACCTGGTGATTCTTTAGGATGTATGGCTGCGAAAAGAATATTTAGGAGACTTTAAACAGCACTTCATGAAATACTTCCCCTACGACTCTCAAGAAGTCCCCAAACACAAGAAGAAGACGGAGAAAAGGTGAGGAGTATTTGTCCAGCTTATTTCCACCTCCCTATGTTGTTCTAGTTCTACGCATCATCACTGTTGTTAATTGTTTTCAGGAATAAACAAACCGCAGCCGTTCCAGGTCCGAGTGTGGAGCCCATGGCCTTGAACATCACACTGTGTCAGGTCATGGTGTCTCTCAGTCAGAGACAGGAAGGCAGCAGAGAGACAGATGGAGACTGGTTAACCCCGTTGAGGACTTTTGTTCGTGACACTCTGAGCAATGGCGTCAAACTCAGTTACAGGCAACTCCACATGCTGCTGGGAACCGTGTGGAAAATGGTGCTGATACAGAAAAGCAAAGGTGAGAATTGGCAACAAATCCCAACAAATGATTAATTTGTATCATTTTTATAACCACGTCTTATGTGCATGTTGGTGCAGCGGTGACAGAAGACCTGTTGGCGGCAGTATACATCTACTATAAACAGAAGAACCTGACTCTGCAGACCCGCTCCCTGCTGCTGTCCTTCTACAGCAAACTCTATCTGCAGGAACAAGGTCACACACACATAGCCAGGTAACTCTTCATCTAGGTGTCACATGAAAAAGGATTCTCACACCATCTAGTGGTGATGTTCCATCACATCTCCTAAAGTTTCCTAAACTTTCCTCTGTGATCTTTGAAGGAGTAAAGTGCTGAGTCGGTGGTTGGCCTCTCTGCCGGTGCAGTTGTCCCAGCTGGGCCACCGTAACCCCACTCTCTCTGCTCGACTCATCTTGTCCATCCATGCTGCTGCCTCTCGGGGGAACAAGGACCTGCTGAACAGTCTGCAGACCAACGCCAGCAAGCTCTACGGTGCATAGACTGCCACACAATTACACCAACACTTCCACCTGAGTTTGAATTGATTAACAAATCATCTTCAGGCCTGTATCACAGATATTCAGGATACTAAGGGCATGTTATCGCCCTGCCCTGGACTTGGACTGGTGGGCCATATTGAGTCCAAAGTTTGACAAAGGTCAGGACCAGATCGATTAAGCGTTTGTTTAGACTAAGGTTAATGCATAAAGACTAAATCACTAAAATGGTCTTAGCATATTTATACCATTTATAGCAGGGGTCTCAAACTCAAATAACTTGCTTTCAGCTTTCAGTGTTCAATACAAAAGAAAAAATGTAATAAAAAGTCATAGATTCTGTGCAATACACTGAACCAGAAGTAGACTGTGGATCACGGTTTGGAGAACTATAGGATTTACCGTAAAATGTGGAGAACAAATCTATTATAAATTCAACTTTAACATCAAGGTGGGGACCGCAAAATATCGTTCCATGGACCGCAAATGCCTGTGAGTTTGAGAGCATTGATATATAGGGAAATAGCAGGGATTGTGCGGAGAACAGTATAATGATAGTATCACTTATATAAAAAAACATAAATCTTGTGGCCCAAAAAAAGCTAAATGGGCCACATCTGGCCCTCAGGCCATAGATTGTCCATTCCTGGCATAAAGCATTGTATTACTCTAGAAAGACACTATGCAAAAGGAAGACAGACATTTTTGTTTTCACTTTGCAGAGGATGATCAGAGAGACGGGTGGGTGTTTGGCAGAGGGTCCACGAGGGATGGGGGACGGGTTGGACGGTTACACACTTTCTGAAACAGTGGTTTCCCGTCACAAGACTCCTTTGTCTGGGTGTCTTTGACATCAGCACATGCGTCACAGCCAGAAACTGAACAAGCACATTATCTGAGGCCAGGACCATCAATCTGTCTGTGCCCTTGTTCATTAGTGTGTCTGTTGTGTTGTGTGTAGATCCAGAGGAAGGAGTTTTCGTGCTGTTACCAGCAGAGTCGCAGCAGCGCATGGTGCAGCTGCTCTACTTCCTGCCCAAAATGTCACAGCCTCTGTTGGCCAACCTGAGCTGCTGCTGCACCACAGGACGGATCTCTGCTGGACTCGCTGCATCACTGATCCGTATAATAAACCTGAGGTGAGACAAAAAAACCGCCAGTGCCCTCTAGTGGTTGATGCTGTACAATAATGCATAAGCATTATACACACATTCCTTCTGCACTTAAACGAATTAAATTTTAATAATAGAAAATAATCCGTTTCTGATCACTGATTTTCTAATAAGATATATTTTTTATATATTTGTTAGGCATTTTTTAATTTATTTTGCTTTTTAACTTTATTTATATTTATCTATTGAATATTATATTATAAAAAATCAGATTTATTTAATGATGATTTACTGGGACATTAATTACAATATCAATATATAATATTTAATATTTGTTGCCCCTATTTGTGCATTTATTTTGGAAAATCAATCGTAACACTTTCTAGGATTCAAGAATTGGCCTAAAATCCATGTATGAATGTTAGGCCAAACATGGAAAGGCAGGCATTATTGTAGAACCAGACCTGGACCAAACCAAGGCCCAGAAGTGGGATGCGGCCCGTTTGCAGCCTCCTTTTAATTTATATTAACCGTTGTCCTTCGGCCTTTTCCCCACAAAGCCAGTATTTCCCCGATAAATAGTCAGGAAAACACTAAAAGCATTTAAACATTTTGCCTTTATTCCATACTTTACTCATCATCTATCTTAGTTCCTGCAAATAATCAATCTTTCTGATCCTGATCTGGTCCGTGGCTCAGATTTTAGTATCACCTGTGGCCCGCAGTCAAAATAATTGCCCAGGCCTGTTGTAGACATAGAGTGTGCTTCCACCGTCTAACGTTAGATGGCAGTGTTTACCTACTTAACCAAATCCTATGGTCTTTTTTTTTATCAGATTTTTACCTGCTTTGAAAATTGCAGATGTGTGGGCCTTCTAAATGTAGTATTGACATTACAGATGATGAAGAGTTTTTCAGTTTGCGTGATGATGGAATGGTGTCAGCGTGTTTTTATGAGGCCTCATGTCAGTGGTTAGATGCCAGTTGAGCAGCAGACAAAGTGTGTGTGATGGTTATGACACAGAAGGCTCTGTTGGAGGCTGGAATGCAGCATGGTCACGACACACAGCGCAGTCTGACGACATGCTCCTCCTGGGCTTTTCATAGTAGACACTTCTTCACACATTTTTCCTACTGATACAGATCTATGCTCTCCCCAGGACCAGAAAGATTTTCTTTCCCCGACTGTGTCTCCACCCACAATTACACTCAATAACAAACCTTTTATGAAACCAGGTCACATGTTCTCCTGAGAAACGTCATCATGTCTCAATACTTCTTTTTTTTAATAAAAAAGACACAAAGCAGTGTCTGTTCACTTGTTGACGGTTGGAAACGTAGGTCTTTCATGAGTGTTGGCGCACTCATTGAAAACCAGTGCATCAATAATTGTGTAACTCCTTGACTTACCACGTCCTCCAGGTCGTCCATGAGCGGCTGGTCAGTCGGGAGCCAGGAAGCTGCTCTGCAGGACGTGGACTACTTCAGCTTCCTGTTCTCCACCCTGATGGGATTCTCCTCCAGCAGGCTCGCCACCATGCAGGAGGACGGCTGTTCCCTGCCTCGCTCCTCTCTGTCACCGCTCAGTCTGTACCCCACACCAATGGAACAGTTCACACACCACTGGGATGTTGTTGAGGTGTGTTCATTATTTTGACCCTTAGTGGCCACTGTCCTCTCTTTTTCTTTTGTGGTTAACATGATGAAACCTTATATTAACATAAATAAGAAAGGCCGAAGAGTTCTGTTAGGCAATTGGATGTAAAATTCTAAAGTTGTAAAGTTCTTTAGAACAGTGGTCCCCAACAACTGGGGCGGGGACCAGTACCGGTCCATGGGTGAATTGGTGCCGGGCCGCAGAGAAATAATGTTTCCTTTTGTCCCCATCTGTCTATTACTTCCACTTGATCCATACCCATATCAACAAAAGAACTGACCAATAGAATGGCTAGGATTCCATCATCAATAATGCAACTATATTTGATTAGGAAATATTCTCTGACAACAACAATAAACCCAGAGTCATTGATACAAGATTTTAACTTTAATACCGGCCTGGTAGCAGAAAGTTATAGGCTGTGTGCACTTGAGAAATCCTTGTTGTGCCCATACACAGTTAGTTCGGGTAGGAAGATTTTATAGGTAGGAAAATATTTCAGACCACCGTAAATTTAATTTTATTAAAGGGTATTTATCTGCCAGAACTTAACGACCGGTCCGTGAAAAGAGTACGAGACATGTAACCGGTTCGTGGTGCAAAAAAGGTTGAGAAACACTGAACTAGAACACAATGTTTTACTCTCATCCAAGAGGCGACTTCTTCAGTTTTTACTGCTGGTGGATAGGGTTTCGAAATCAAGTCTAGAAAAAATTCACATCCAGTCGTCTAATGTAACTCTTTCAGGATTTACGATTCAACGCCTGGACTACAAATCTTTATAAATAATGATTTTGTCACTGTCCTTAATTTTCAGCATTGGAAACAGAACTACTCTGCTCATCCAAGCAATATTTATAAACTAATTTATTTGGCTGTTAATCGACTATTAAGTTCATGCACTGTTCATAATAGTAGCAATAAAAAGGCACTTTAATTTAATTCCAAAACATCCTCACACACCCATAATCCTATTTTGATGCCCATACCACAAGAGGGAGCTCAAGTACTGCCAGTATTACCTGTACCTTAGCTTGAGAACTCCTCCCTTAAGGTATGCAGTCATTTTGATTTAGTGATGAAGTGTAAATATTTATGAATATTTGTGCATTAATGGTATTTTTTTCTCTTTAGTATTTTTTTTTAGATTTTTATAATTCTATCTATTCAGTGGCGACTCTTCAACCACTATCTTCTGCACTTCTCTGAATCTCAGGAGATGTTTTTGTCTGAAATTAACTTTACTCTTATGAAAGCTGTAGGTCAGAGAGTTTAAACAACTATTGTTTTGAAATTGGAGAAGTTTGGAGTGTCTGGACACAGTGGTGGACTTTCAGTCCCCTCCCCTGGTGTCCGTCTCCTACCTGGAGCTCACAGGGTGGAAGCTTTATCGTGGCACTGGCAGTGAGAGGGACCTTTATCGCGTTGCACAGGTTGGAAAAGTGTGGTTATCGGGCATAGAGAATATGCACAAATGCTAATGAAAGCCAATGGCATGATGGGACTGTGACATTTCTCCACAGAAATTACCGGTAACGTAACTGTGCCGAGGGGCGAATGTGTGTGGGCTTATAATCACTAATTCAACTGCTCAATTAAGGCCTCAGATCCTGCCTCTGTCATGTCCCTGTCTGAGTCAATCACAAGAATGTGGCAGGAAGGGGCGGGGCAAGTTACTGTGTGCAGAACAGGGAGGGACGGGCGGCGGGGGATCGACATTAAAAGACGCACTGTGTCAACTCGGGTTTGGCTAATGAGGCTGTCGGATTGTTTTTAATGACGGGGAGAATGCCAACAGGTGCAGAGTCCCAGCACAGAACCCCCCTCCACCCACACCTACACTTTAATTTAATAAGAGCTGATAAAAAAAAAAAAAATTGATTTGGATTTGAAGGTGATGAAGAAATGCTGCGGCTAATTTTTCACTCTTCGTAACGGTCATGGTCCAAGTTATTTTGTTCTTTACTTTCATCTGTACATCGCAAATTTTTAAATTCGGTTTTAGCAGAATTATAAGATTTTTATACCTGTTCAGAAATTGATCGCATCTGCGATAGATCGCTGCTAGCTTTGTTTACCTGAATCATAGGTGTCAAACTAAGGCCCGTGGGCCAAATCTGGCCCGCAGTGTTATTATGTTTGGCCCGCCAGATCATATGAAATATGTACTAGAGTTGGCCCACCAGTATGTAGGCTTTATGTACTGGCAGGATTTGTAGCATTAGTGATTTATGGTTTAAGCACAGACTTTTTTTTGTTGTAGGTCTGTAAAAAACATTAAAAGGATGTGAAAAGGCTACAGATATTTCTGATTAAATTTCTCATGTGTTGATAATATTAAGCGGTTGTTCCAGATTTAATGTTCAAAATTAACATTTAATCCCGAGCGGCAATTTAAGAGGTGGGGCTCTGGCCTCTAGGGGGCCCAGTCAAAAAAAAAACGTTTTGCTTCAGGCACTGATAGGGTGGGGGCCCCAGAGATATCTCAGCACCACCCCTGCATTTAATATCTGGAAAAAGGGAAATATTTACAGTTTATTTTCCCATAAATATTCAGTCTGGTTCGTGACTTCATGACAGTTTTTAATTGTGTCCCACTGTGTCTAATTGAGTTTGACACCTATGACCCAGATATTACACAGCGTACTATTGGCTTATACAATACAACATAGGCTAATGAAGCTGCCCTGACACTGATTGGTTCAGTCATTGTATCATCTCTTAACCTGTCACCTGGAGACCAATGTTGCTTGATGAAGACATTACATTAATTTTCTCATCCATACACAGGAGGTCTGCCGCTGTCTGGAACTCATGGGCTCAAAACCTCAGTGTTTTGACATCCTGCAAAACGGCATTTGCAAATATTTGGTGAGTGACTTCCGACTCTTCTCTCTCTGCGGCCTTTACTCCTAGCTTTGAGTCGACAGATATACCGTAATTTCCGGACTATAAGGCGCGACTTTTGTCACACAATTTCAACCCTGCAGCTTATGCAGAGATGCGGCTAATGTATGCTATTTTTTCTAACTGCTCGAGCAGAAAAGGTAAGAGTGAGACAGGTGGTGTTGAGGAAGACGCAAGTCACAACCGCCAATAAACACCATAGAAGAAGTTTAACGTACGGTAACGCACTCTGTACATGAGTAAAATTAGCATAAACATGCAGCTTATAGTCAGGTGCGGGTTATGTATGTACAAAATGTTTTTTCCTTTAAAAAAATGTATTGGGTGCGGCTTATAGTCCGGAAAATACGGTAACCAAAACGATAACCTGTGTCTGATGTGACTCGTAGATCACTTTGGAAGTTGTCCCTGACAGCATGGCTGCCGGGCTGCTGCGGGCCATGTCCAGATTACTGGACTCGTCCATGGTTCCCATCGAACCTGTGCTGTGTTTCCTGTCGTACTGCTGCCTCAGCCTCATGTCTCATCTCCTGACCTTCCACCAGGAGGCACCAACTGAAACCAACCACAAGAAGTAAAGCGGTCAAACTACTGTCGCCAGTTGCTGGACCTGGTTGAATTTCTTTGATTTCTAACACGTTTGATGACCGTTTTCAGGGATGTTATTTGGGGAGCCTGCGTGGTAGCGCTAAGCAATGTTCCGCGCCTCCTGCGGATGGTATTGCAGGGGTGTTTGGATCTGAGTGCCGAGGAGCTCCCGCACCTGGGACAGATCCTGTTGATGTTGTTGCAGCACGCACCGCTCCACAACCAGCTGCTGGCCAACGCCGCACTCCTGCAGCAGATCATCCAACACATCACGGTAAATGCAGCAGCCTTGTGTATTTGACTTTTATCCTGATAATGGAAATCTGATAACAGACTTTTGAGGGTCTCTAGGGAAGAGCTTTTCAATAACTTTGTTTGTGTTGTTATCAGAGCTGCAGTCGTTCTGTGACCAGGGAACAGTGGCTGACGGATCTGCTCTACTGCTACAGCCTCACAGTGGCTCAAGGCTCCTCCGCTCACAGAGGGAACATGGGCCATCAGAAGATGTACTGACCGCTGCGTCAGACAAGAACACGACTGTGAAAAGACACACGACACAAGCCTCATTTGATAAAACCAACAAAACGGTTTCTGCACGGTGACTGAAAGAAACCTGAAATCACCAGACTCTCACAAGGAAGTGAACCAACAACCAACTCCTTCTCCTCTCACTGTTACAACAATCAGAAGCATCGGCCCAGATTCAGCTGAAAAAAAAAACTTCACTGACTGTGGACGACTGTTCCTCTCACACACTAAACACTGTTGTTGCAAGGACCGTCAACCAACCAGTGCAGGCTGTTTTAGATTTTGCCCAAGTGAGCATTGTGGGTAAAATGTGTTATAAAATAACTTTCAAGGATAGATGTGTCGGACTCATTTTTTTTGATGATACTGCCTTTCAAAATAAGAAATTTTCTAAAATAAAACACATGCTCAACAGCAGATTTACATTATTTAGCTGATTTTTTATCAGTGGTTCACGACCATTCAGAATGGGTCCGCGACCTACTTTTGGGTCAGTACCCACCAGTTGAGAACCACTGTTTTAAGTAATAATGTTCTTACAATATTTTTTTTTATTTTCCCTGTTCTTTTCTCGAAAGAAGATTACATAAGGTAATTCCTAATAATTAATGGAATATAATTTTAAAGAACATTTCATGAACTTGAATAAATTTCTTTTTTTTGTCGTTTTCAAAAATTCAAGTGGGCCAATTTTGGGCTTTTTGACACCTGTTTTGACACCTGTGGGACAATTTTGGGCTTTTTGACACCAGAGCAGGGATGGGCATAAACTGTGACACCGAGAGACGGATTCAGACCATTTAGCTTTTGAAATTTTTTTTTTTTTAATAATTAGCCAACCAAACGTGTCCATATTATGGAAATATTACTTTCATTATATTTCTGTTTTCTCTCCCGAATAATCCCCCCATCAATTTTTGGACTGAGTGTGGGGTCAAAGAGTTCAACTCTCCCCATAACAAACAACTTCTTCAAGAAAGACCTGTGTTGAAGCCCTGAGACCAACCTTTCTCTGCAGAACTCAGTCCTCACTCAGGTCCTCGTCCTGGAGTGTTGACGTGATCCTACCAAAGGTGATAAAATAAATAACAGAGAAACAATAAATAAAGAAAGGCTTTTTGAAATGAACAGCTCCGTTTGTTTTTATTTTTTTTTCATTAATTGTCTAATCAGGTTTTTGTGCAAATATAAACTTTAATAAAAAAAAATAGAAAAGAAGAATGACTTAGTTTAAAGACACACGTCTCGAGGGGGAGGAGCCTTTACAGACCAAAACTGATGTTTAAGGAGTGTGTGTGTGTGTGTGTGTGTCTGCAGGTGGGCTATCTGTATGACTGGCTGTTGATAGACTACCTCATTCTCCACAGCGGGAGGAAAGGTTATCTCAGTGTGTGTGCCAGAGTGATGGAGAACCAGGGAGCTGAAGTGTGTGTGTGTTTTCCACAATGGATGAAAGGTTATCTTTTACACACACACCGTTTCTGTAGACTTGACCCCACCCTGTGAGTTTATGTCTCTGATGTCATACAGCTTAATTTTAGAAAGCTCGCCACAATCGCAGCGTCCCGTTATTCTGAGGAGGTGAGTCGGACGGTAGGTTGAGAAAACGTCAACGGACCTCAACTCTGAGTGTGTTTTTGCTTTACCTGACATTGTTATCGAGAAGCCATATGAGGCCAAACCCAAGTCCCAGTGAGTCAGAACTAAGGTCCAGGGGCTGGATGCAGTACATTTACCTTTACAATATGGTCTGCCAAATTATACAATTGTTTTTTATTCTAATCTTACTTCTGCCTTTCGCTGCAACGCCAAGGATGACTTTTATATGTAATTTATGTTAGGTCACATGAACGTTCTATCTGCCACACTGATCTAGATTGATGCTGAATTCCAATCTTAAATCAATTAGTCACCCATGATTCAAAAGTTTTTTCATACCTGGGTTAAAGTCTAAAATAAAGTTCTGATTTAGATGTACAAATATGTGCAAGTCATTGCAAAAGTCCCTCAAAGAGTAGCTGCATGGGTATGTATGTGTGTGTTTTCTGGGTATTCTGGTATAGGTGCAGGGACACTTCTTACTTTAGAGATGGTAAAGGAATTTTAGGTGCCCTCTGATTGTGGGATTAGCCGTTGAGTTTTAGATTAGAAGTTTTGTCAGATTGTCAGTGCTGGGCATGAGTTAAGAATTCTAGAAGATTAGGTGAAGAGACACTGTCAACGTGAAGTGCGAACACATCCCAGTGTGTGTGAGTCCTTAATGTTTTCCTCGTCCTCTGTTCCCCTGTCCAGCGCTCTGTGGCCTCAGGTGATAAGAGAATTGCTTGGCCTGATCCAGGACATCTGTCAGGTGAACACAGTCTATACCGCTCACTGTAAAAAAAAAACAAAGAAAATGAAAAGTCCATCAAACACCATTTTTTCACTCGTGAACCCATTTCAGAATGTATTCATATTGTGTTTTTCCATGAACTTACACTGACTCTGGGTGCGTAATGGTATGTCCTGGAGAAGCTGTGACTGTGATCCCCGCATTAAACGTCCTCTTCGAGCCATGGAGCTGCCTGCAGGACAATGAAGACAGAGTGTTGTTCTGCAGCTCTTTAAGTAATAACATGTAGTTGTTTCCCTCGCTGAATCAGCAGCTGCTGTGTAAAAGTAGGACAGACCACCAGGAACAGGTTTGTGTGGTCCAGTTATGGAACCATGACTATATACATTGCAGGCAGTCTGTACTGTATATTAAAGATGAAAATGTGAATGAGGTAGGAACTGTTTTACTGCCTCGGTTCCTTCCTAATATTACGGACGCTGTTTAGAACCAGGGTTTGAAACCCATAGTCCAGAGCAGGAATTCCCCAACCTTTTTACACCACTGACTGCTTAAATGTCTCATACTATTTTCACGGAACTGGTCGTTAAGTTGTGAAAGAATACCCCTTAAATAAAATTTCATTTTCGTTGTGTTCGTTGAAATATTTTCCTACCTATAAAATCTTCCTACCACAATTAACTGTGCATGGGCACAACAAGGTTTTCCAAAGTGCACACAGCCTATAAATTTCTGCTACCAAACCAGTATAAAAAGTTTGAATCTTGTATCAGTGACTCTGCGTCATTTTGAGTTTATTGTTGTTGTCTTCACTGAGAAAATATTTCCTAATCAAATATAGTT
>JAFBJS010003202.1:275270-309374 GCA_016785265.1 Paraplagusia blochii | reverse complement strand
ATTGATGATGGAATCCTAGCCATTCTATTGGTCAGTTCTTTTGTTGATATGGGTATGGATCAAGTGGAAGTAATAGACAGATGGGGACAAAAGAAAAATTATTTCTCTGCGGCCCAGCACCAATTCACCCACGGACCGGTACAGATCCGCGACCCAGTGGTTGGGGCCCACTGGTTCAGAGGACATTTGGTTCCAGGCTGCAGCGGGACATTCAAAGAGTATCCAGGTATATCCCTTTACTTTTTCCTTTTCATACAATAGATAAACTGTCAATGTCTACAAAACATGTAAATCAGACTCTGATACTGACAGAATAAAGTTTAAAAATAGCTTAATTTTAAAAATCCTTTAGCTAAGCACTCCTTGGCACAAAAAAGTTGAGTACCACTGACCAACCGCTTCCTGGTGGCTCAGTCTGTGCTACTTCATTCCAGCAGCTGCATTTATTTTAAAGCGACTCCCTTGACTCTTTACTTTACAGAGTCCACAGTGTCCAGTCTCTGTACAGGCCCCCAACCTAAAGTTGGGGGCTATATCTTGGGTCCCTTGTTTATCGCAGAGAAATCAAGGTTGCAAACAAGAATGGGTTGTGTGTGGTGTTGGGGTAATGACCATGTCCAGGCTTCTGTGTGTTTTTTGCAGATAGCTTTACGCAGTTGTCTGACATTCCCTCCTGACAGCTCTGAACTTTTCACAATGCCACGACTGTCGGAGCCGGAGAGAGAGGGAGAGAGCAAGAGAGAGGGAGAGAGGGAGAGCAAGATGTAGTAAGAAAGGAGGGGTAAAAAAAAACATGTCAGAAGGTTATGTTGGAGAATGTGTTGATGGGGGGGTGGAGGGGTAAGGGGTTAGGGTCATTTGCGGGCATGGATGAGGAGTACGATCGCATGTTTTGGCGCAGCTAAATTTCTTGCCGTCATCACCTGGTGATGTGTGATGAAGGTCAGCCCTGTCTGTGGGTCGAAACCCAACCGGAGGTTCCACACGTTCAGCTGGACTGACGCTGGACTGACGTGATACTGGCCTCCAGTATCACCCAGACATTTAAAAGAGTTCCTGTTCACGCAAACACTGCACTGACAACCAGATACCTTCAATTCCAATGATCTAAGACCTGATCAGCCTGTCCAGGAATGAACAAAGACCAGAGAAAGTCCACGTGAAAGTCCATCAGTGTTTCATGTGACATCATATTTTAGAGCAGTGGTTCTTAACCTGGGTTCGATAGAACCCTAGGGATTCGGTGGGTCGGTCTCAGGGGTTTGGTGGAGCCTCTGCCACGGAGGTCAAGACACACCGACTCACCCTACTAAAGTGGGGTTCAGTGATGTGAACATGAAACTGGTGGAGTTCAGTAGCTCCAACAAGGTTAAGAACCACTGTTTTAGAGTTAAGCTTCCCATATGGTCTAGCGCAGGGATTCTGAACCATTGGATCGCAAGCGCCCCCTAGAGGGCCGTAAAAACTTTTTAGTTTTGCACCAATGGGCCTCGAGGGCCGTAGGACCAGTTAGCTTGTTAGCTTTACTCAAACACCAAAATATTTGGTTCATCTAAAATCGAATTTCTTTGGTAGCACACACAAAATCTGATGCAGCAACACACTACATTTATATTGTAATAATTATTTTTAATAATTTAACATGCATTGTAATAAAATGTTCATGTTGTAGTTTATGACACTTTTGCAAACTGCAACTAATATGATATTATTGATTAAAATTTACTCATGTTTTAGCTTGTTAAAGAGCCATTGTGTTGCTGAGCTGGACTGGGAACACCTCAGGAAGAGGAGGGAGAGGAGGATGAGGAGTGGAAGGAGAAAGGCGACAGCTGTCTCTTATACACATCTATAGTAAACAAACTATTTTTATTCTTCATGAAGAACAATCATATATATATTCATAGTCAACTATGTATAATTGACTATTCCTTCCATGTAATTTGCCCATAAAAAATGTTATCATGATATAGATTTAGGACAGGAAATTACAATTCTTACCCGTGTGCGCCAATTTCGTGGCAATTTCTTTTATCGCCTCTTCCCTCTTGTCCTTATCTTTAAAATCGCCGAGACGAATGTCGAACAGGCAAGGATGGTCTTGCCAAAGATCTACGAATTTATCTTCTCATAGTCTTCTCTATAGTCTCATTCAACAAGACGCTGCGGGCTGCCATATTATTGCGTCTTTGTAATAACACATGCGCACAAATCATTTGTAGTGAGAAAGATGCTCACGAAATCGAGCACGATCGATATTTTGCTCACGGCCTCAAGTGACCAAATGCTCACGTAAATTTGCGCGCACACGGTGAGAATCTGGCGCTGAGCAATCGGCGCGCGCCGAATCCTCCCCGTGTGCGCCGGGCTTAAACTGCGATTATTAAGGGCCCCAGGTCACTCCACACTGAAAAAAATTGGGCCTCGGTGACAAAAAGGTTAAGAATTCCTGGTCTAGCGGTTAGGGTTCCTGGTTTTCACCGAGGCGGCCTAGGTTTGACTCCCGGTATGGGAATACATTTTTGGGCGGTTGGTTAAGGGAATGGACAAGGTTCGAATCCCCCTACCACATACTGCTCCCCGGGCGCTGGCTCAGCTGACTAAACACTGTTCACTTTAGTGATGAATAAAACGCAGAGAAAAATTGGGGATGAACAACAACATCCTTTTCTTTTGTCCTTTTTTAACGGACTGACATTCATTGGAAACTCAAACCAAAATGACTTTGATTTACAATAACATCTCTAATTTGTGAACATCTCTAAAATAGGCATGAACATATAAAAAAATTAATGGTATGGTTGAGTCTGCTATTGCTATGAAATGCTATTTGTTTTGATACAAACTAATTCATGTTTATCTGCTGCCCATTGAAACCAAACGTCTCTTGAGATAGAACTTTATTGGAGTTTCCTTACACCAAAAAGACCAATAAAAGTACAATCTCTATCTAGTTTTCCATCCACCAGCTCCATGGAACTCTAGTCTCTTAAATGTCCAATTGCCGTACTATTTTCATTAAAGCCAAACAATTCAAATCGTGGCCCGTGGGCCACTAGCGGCCCAGAAACAGTCAGAGTGGCCCGGTCAATCATGACACACAACATGAGAGTCTCTGTATTCTCCAAATCCCCCCTGTGTGAGTATTTTATTATGTATTTCTAAGACATACTGTGTCCTTATTGGATGGTTTGTCTCAGCAGTCCACCTCCTGTGACTTTATGTGGACTGGGCAGACTGCCAAAGCCATTAACAAAATGCAGCCCTAAACCAACACAGATCTTCCTCCGTTTTACTTAATGATGTTTCTACTGTTCTCCTCAACTGCTGGACATGTCTGTAGTTAATTTAAGTTTTGGGACAGTAGATGTTATGAGGGTAGAACATGATTAAAAGTCCTGACAGCCTTGTCAGAAAGCAACAGAACCAGTCTGTCAGGTTCCTGGTACTTGTGGACTCACCATAGATACTTTGGAGGACAGAGCTCTTACTGGTAGCGGTTTTAGCTGGTAACCCTCTGTTGTCCAGCTTCTTCTTGCTCTGTCCAGGGTTCAGCTCCGCTTTCACCTCTTTCTGTCTACGTGCACAAAAACTGCCGGCAGATGCATGCGAAGACAAATAAATGAGGCACATCATTAAAAAGAAAAAACAAAAATCAGCGATCAAAGCTATAAGAGCTGGCAGGTCTACACTCTCGTCCTCACTGAGGACAAACTAAATAAATAGGGATTATTTAAGGTAGCTAATGGGCAGCGCACTCAGATCATGATGGAGAAGCTGAATGGAAACATCCAGTCTCCTGCAGCGTTCTGGCAAAGTCTGAGAGAAATACTGTGCGAGACCAGGGGAAGTGGCTGCTGGTAGCTATTAGAGCAGCCTGTCTGAACTTTTAGCCCCTTGTTAAAGCAGTGTGAAGGCTTTAGATTAGAGCCGGTCTGTCCCTGTGTCCTGGTCTCACCCGTCTTACGTGTTTGACTCCCTACGGCTGGAGCATTAAAGACATCAACATCAAGGATGCGGCAGTGTTGCAGGAGAGGTATTTAGTTTGCATGTACAAAGGAGGAGACACATGTGGACACCACATGAGTACGGTAATGGTCCACAGGAGTTTTAGTTCCACAAACGTGAGAACTCACCTTCTCCAGGTCTGCTGAATGAGACGTGCTGCGTCATTCCTCCTTCTGCGCAGCTCCATCTCTTGTCCCCTGTGTCTGTGTGTTGGAACAAGTGAATTTGTGCTGGTCTTTCTCATGGGGTCTTTGTTGTGTAACGGAGAACCAACTGCTGCTGAGGACATTGGACTCAGGGCTTTATTTAAGCTTCTTTCAGGCATGTGTTCTTTGTGGTTCCTGTGCTTTTTCTGAGTCACGGGTGCATCCGTCTTGGTTGTGTCCCTCTTACACATTAGGACAGATGTGTCCTCCAAGTGGTCCGTGTAGGAAACACTGCCTTTGGTGGAAACAGGACGATCCCTGATTTTGGGTTTGGAGGGAGGTCTGGGTTTAAGGGTTGGGTTCTGACTGAGCCCAGTAGGTGAGGGGAGCTCCTTCAGCCTTGTGGTTTGAGAAGAACCAGAAGCTGATACAGGACTCAAAGCCTGCGAGGACTCGGCTCCTTTAATTCTTCGCGAAGATCTGCTTCTGCGTTCTGGGTAAAGAAATTAGTCTTTCAGGGTGAAATTGGTCAGAGAAGACTGAGAAATCCTCCTTAAGACCATCAGGAATGGGTGTCTCAGTGTGTTACCTTTCTGCCGTTCCTCCTTGCTCTTCATGCATTCAGTCTTAGAAGACTTCTTCTTTTCCACCGACGAGTCCTTTATGGACAGGTTTTCCGTCATGTTGACCAAGGGGAGTCTCTCCTGATCTCCCGTCTTCACTGGAGAAGTCTTTCTTTTCTCCATCACTGACCCTGTGAGCTGCTGCACAGCTTCTCTCCTCCGCTGTTCTTCTTCACGTTTCCTGAATAAGTTCAAAATTAAACAACACAACCACTGACTTAACCACTGACTTAATTGTATGAGCACAGTTTATCACCCAACGTTTAATTAATCACATAAAAAATATAGCATATAATCTGTTTCTCCTGCTTCTGCCCAACAAAACATATTTTTTCATGGTTATTTTTTATTAAAAACACCTCTGTTTATGGTTTGTTGAGTGTCAACAAAAAGTTTGAAAAACAAATCCATAACTTCACAAATACCACTGTAGGTCAAAAAAGAAGAGACAAAGAAGGGAGACTGGTGAGTAAATGACAAAAGGAGGGCGAGGCAGAGCAGACGGCAGGTACAAGACAAATGTGTGTGCACGGATGACAGACGGATAGATGGATATGGACAGAGTGTGACTCTCAGTTGTGGAGAGAGGACAGTGAAAGGGGACACGAGAGAGAATGGGATGTGAAGACAACATACAATGGATTTTTTTTCCTTGAGTTAAATTGATTTCTGTCTGTGTCAACAGAACAATTCTTAACTCTCAATGTCATCAGAAATAAAACACAATCTTATCTTCCCAATATTGAAATGATTCATTAATGTGGTCCTCTAGAAGCTCCTCCTACCCCCTACAGTCATGTACAGTGGAAATGACAGTGTGTGTCGTGTGTGTTGATTCTCCACTCACTTGGCTGCATCCTTGCGCAGCTGCTCGTGCCTCATGAGGAGCTGCTTCCTCTCCCTGAAGGCCTTCCGAACAGTGTAGCCCTTGTAGATGGCCTGGATGGAGGCGGCTGCGATGTCCTGGATGGCAGCGATGGAGAGCGCGCCGTGCTCCAGCATGAACTGGGTCACCTCGCTGTGGCCCCCCAGCAGAGCATAGTCCAGAGGAGTGTACCTGATCAGAACACACAGACACATTCATTCACTGACCTCCTTTCTTCCTTCTCTCTCTCCTCGCTCCTCACCTCTCCTCCGTGTGCTCCATATGATTGGGAAAAGCGTTGTAGCCCAGCAGCAGTTTCACAGCATCCAGGTAGCCGTTGTTACAGGACCAGTGGAGAGCAGTCCGTCCCTGCACAAACCCGAGAAATCTTTGAATCCAACCTCGGAAGATTACTACATTTGATTCAGCATCGCTCTAGACTCACTACCTCCTTGTCCTGTATGTTTGGATCTGCATTGTTCTCCATCAGAACAGCCATGCAGGTGATGTAGCCGCCGTAGGCAGCACATTGCAGGGGCGTCCGGCCCGCCTGGTCCTGACCAGCAGAAGATACACAAGTATGACATTATATCACACTCAAAAATAGAAAAGGATTTGCTATTAGATGATGTTCTTTGGAAGTCAAATCTCAAATAAATAACAATAAAATGCCTTCTATATCATTAAGGTCTCAAAAGTTACTTTCCTTCTACTTCTTTATTTCTCCCTCTCCTTGGCGTCCACAGATTATTATATAATCACTTTATATTTCAAAGATGTCCTTGTTCTCAATAATATATAACAATGAAATGAGACCGTGTTATTAGTTATTTACGATTGACATCTGTGACTGTGCGGCGCTCACACCTGTACGTTAGGACTGATCCCATTCTCCATCAGTATCTGGCAAACCTCAGCGTTCCCACCAAGTGCAGCCCAGTGCAGAGCAGTGTGACCATCTACGTCCACCAGCTCCACATGTGCAGAACCTTCATGACCAACATTTAAATGTTACTATTGAATTTTACCATTAGCAGGCAGTCATATAAACAGAATGTGAAGAGGGACCTTTGATAAGTGTGAGGATAACATCTCTGTGTCCCATCTCACAGGCACGGAACAGCGGCGTGTGCTTCATGACGTCCAGGGAGTCCACCATGGCTCCCTTCTCCAACAGCAGCTTCACTGTGCTCACATGACCGGACAGCGAGGCTGCGTGGAGTGCTTAATGGACAAAATGAAAAAAAAAAATAATAATTTACAAGAATCCTGTCAGTGGATTATTAAAAGTTTAATGAGGGCAGGCACAGTAAGGTGTAAGTGGTTGCCAAATCCTGGGCCGTAAACCAGCATTGTCCTTTGGTCAACTGGTACTAGGCCACATAGACAGAATATCTAATGTGCATTATTTTCATTTATTTTCTAAAACATGATTTTTTTTTCCCAATTACTATATTCTCTTTGTGGCAACTGTGACTCACACCTAATACTTGACGGTAACAAAAAAATAAATGTCTTTAAAAAAAAAAAAAAAGTTCTCAGTTCAATGTCACATCCACTACTCACTGGCCTAACCCAGGACGGAAGCGAGGACAACTGCCCCTACAAAAGACTGTGACAAGCCCAGTTCCAGATGGACACTTGAACATTTTATACATGTGAACACTGTCCTTTTTTTGGGTAACATTTACTGCACGTCTGTCCGTCCAGGGAGTGGATCACTCACCTGTCTTTCTCCCTAAGGTTTCTACATTTTCTTTTTTCCCTGCTACAAGGTTTTTTTACGGTAGTTTTATCCTTACCCTGGCTGTAAATGTATGCTATACAAATAAATAAAATTTGAATTCAAAATGTGAATGTTATATTTGTCAAATCTCCTGAGACAACTCCAGGAGTCCCACTGAAATATGAATTTGTTGAGACAGATTGTTCCCATGCATCAACAATACTCGGCTCCAAGCATTCTGCATTAACCTACCAGACCTTGATGGCCAGTCCTGGAGAACATTTACCCAGTCCTCAGCATAAAAAGAGGCTGCATTGAAGCATTCCTAGAGTTGGAGCAGCTCCCATTTCTTACCTCCAGTTCCCCTGACAATATGGACCTGAGTCAAGTGCAGGGAAGTGATCTGGGCACCAGTCGGCTGCACTGGCCTCGTCTCTGTCTCATTAACATGACTCAACCACGACATGTTACGCATGCATAAACAATGACTGCCGGGCTGAGCAGAGGGACTATCGCCAGGGACATTATATGTCCAAAAAGACACCCTCGGGGGCCAAAGTGTCTGCGCGTTTGTGCGTGTTTGTCGGGGAACAATGCTGGCAGTGGTGGGAGTCCATTCACTGAGGACACTCTAATGTTGCTGACAGGATCACTTTCCTCACTCTCACAGTCTCCTCTGCCCCTTCCAGGGAATCTGATGTCACATCATCCAACAATGAACGGCCAAGTGGACTGCCCCTGGCTAAGTGGGCTAGAGATCAGATGGTTGTCGACTCAAATCCCATAGTCTGACATATATATGTATTGCGTGGAAATTGGATCTCAGGTTGGTTTCAAAGCCTGAATGATAATCATCAACCTCCTGTTTTTCATGCGCTCACCAGTGCCTCCATACTTGTCAGCCATGTTGATGTCAATCTGAGGGGTGAGGGCCAGCATGGTACGGATCACGTCGTCACTGCCTTTCCCAGCAGCCCACATGAAGGCAGTCCGACCCTCCAGGTCAGGTTCATCTTTGACTGAGGGGTGGGATAGGAAGACCCCAACTGTCTCCTACTTACAAGAACAGGAAATGATATCGCATGACATTGAATTTAAAAATCATATTAACTGGGTAAGTTTGTGACTCACAGCATTGTTGCTCTGCGCACCGTAATGCAGAGGTGTCGCCCCCTGGCTGTCAGATGGAATTGTGCCTGACGTGTTTCTCTCCAGTAGGAGGTGGACAATTTTGGCGTGGCCTAAAAAAAACAGACTTTCATCACTGGTCGGTAAATAAAGAAACTGTCCACGACAACAAAGACTCTATAGACCTTTAGTTTACAAAGCTACAGACGGGATGACAACACACCTGGTCAACAGGACTCATCTGTTGACCAGAATATTCTGTCATTCAGAATAGAAATCAGTAGAGCAGTAGGACGTAGAGCAATAAAATTACAGATAAGATGGACACAAGGACAGCCAGAACTTGTCTTATTCCTCAGGAGTCCCCATTGGGCAATTTAGAGACTTTTTTTCTTGTCATTGTGATATTGCAATTGACACCACTGGTGGATTCGAACCTTAGACCCTCCAGGCCCCAGTCTGGTTGCTTAACCACTAGGCCACCACTTTGAGAACGGTCCCTAGAAGAACTTAGTTTACAAACCCTTTAAGTTAAAAACTTAAAGTCATTGTCGGTCCCACCCAGGACTTGTTCTCACTCACCCAGCAGAGCCGCCCAGTGCAGCGGTGTTCTGAAGAGGTTATCATAAGCCGTCACATTGCAGCCCTCGTAAGATGTCAGCACCTCCACCACAGCTTCGTTACCATCGGCCACAGCAAAGTGCAGGGGGGTCCGACCCTCGTAGTCCTGCCAGTTCAACAGGGACTCGGTGGGAGCTGCCTCCTGGGGGCACACAACACAGAAGACACAGTCACACAGACTAAAAAAAGAAGATAGATAAACTCTGCTGTGTTTGCATGTTGGTACCAGAATACAGCGGACGGTCTGTGTGGCGCTGGGCTCTTGACTGTGTGCAGCCCAGTGCAGTGGTATCTTGCCCTCACTGTCTGGGATTCCAATGTTGGAATCATGTTTGATCAGGAGACGAACGTGTTCTGGTCGGTTATAAAATGCTGACCAGTGAAGAGCGGTTTGCTGTAGAAGAGGAATGACAGGGAAAAAAACTTAACCGAGTGTCACCATGTTGACTTTTATATTAACACGTTTTAATACAAGTATGGAACAACTTGGAAGATTAGGAATGGAATTGATTGTTATAGGTCACCAGTGTAAAACAACCTCATAAAAGCCAAAAATCTTGTTTAGTTGAAAAAAAAATGCTGCCATATTGGAAGGACTTGAAGAAAGACAGTTACAAAAATATTTTTGACCTAGTGGAGAGTATTTAATTTTACAGCCTTTCATGATTTGTTGAGAGAAAAAAATTATATTCAATAAATAAATAATTATTTTGAGAAATTGGATAATTTTCCAGTGCATATGCAGCAGAATCACCCATGAATGAACACAGCGTGTTTATTTGTGTTCCTTTCAGCAGAAGAGATTACAAAGCAGCAGACTGTTGTCTCATTGTTTACACGCCTGGCCCCTAATTTCTGTCTGTCTGTTGACAGTCAGTCAGTGGGACGTTATTTGCAGGATGTTGGTCAGTTAGCCTGGCTGCCTGGTTTAGGGCTGAATACAATCCATTGACTGTAGCGAAGACAAATAACCAGACCAGGGATATTTGTGCAGTGACACCTTGTTCTTGTCTTGCGTGTCAACCTCTCCAGGACCGATGTGTTTGAGTAGTAAGGCGAGGGCTTTTGGGGAGGGGTGTCTCGTAGCCAGGTGGAGCGGAGTCATCTCCTCTAGATCTTTCTGCAGCCAGTTGGCACGTCTAGACAACAGCAGCTTCAGGAAACGGACGTTCCCCTGCAAAACGCACACACAAACAAAAAACGCAGACTGAAACGCACAGAGATTTGGTGGGAATCAAACAACAACTCCACAGAGTATTTGTCCCACCACAGCCTGAAGCTGTAGAACCTCCTCCCTTTTGCATCTACACACGATTTGAGGGCTTTTTAACTAATGTCTGGTTCAATCAGTCGTCCATTTGTCTTGACTCGATCCCCCATGCCGCTCTGCTCCGCTGCCAGATGAGCAGTTAAGAGTGAGGAGCGACTCCGCAGCCTTGCGGCCTTTGACTGCCGCTCCCTCATCATCGCCATCATCATCTTCACTTTCAGTCTTGTCAAAAACCAGACCTCTGAGTGATGCATTAGAGAACCGCTGGCCGAGGTAGGCGATGGTGTGTGGGTGACTGAGTACACATGTGAGTTTCTTTTGTATATTTGCCATCGGTGACCACAAGGCCGCAGTCTGACAGATCTGTTGTGTGTGTGAGCATGCATCTAGACAGTGATGCGAGTGTGTGTTTATGTGTGTGTGTGTGTGTGTGTGTGTGTTGCAGTCCTCCCCACTCTGAGTCCAATTAGATCGGTAATCCCTGGCCTCTCCTGCTGTCTCAGCCACTTATTGATCAGATGTCAAAGAGACAGGGCTCCCCATCACTGGCATCCCCAAACACACACACACACACACACACACACACACACACACACACAAAAGCACCCATCATTGAAAGATCTCAATAACCTATTCGCTCTCATCTTACTTCAGTCATCTGGTCAAAGTCCAATCCCATCACGGAAAAAAAGACAAAAATAAAACCATCTTTTCTGTGTCCCACTACTCAAGACTTACCATATATATTTTTACAAATGCCGTAACGATTCATGTCATGTGACGTCTATTATTCCAAAAATATCCACTTGTTATTTACCGATATTGTTGATCTTAATACTGATGAGCTACTGTTTGCTGGAAGGAGAATAATTGTTGATATGTTTACGTGTGTGACAGTGGCTGCCCTGGTGTTTGTGTAATAAGGTTTTAAAAATCACCTGATACTGTCAAACACGTGCCCTCAGGCCACTTGTGCAACCACTAGGGGGCAGTCGCTACACACTACAGGTTCTGATGAGAAAATATTTTTGTTCATCAAAACTAAATTAAGTTCTCACCACGTCTTTATAAGGTGATAAATCAAATTCCATGTCTCAAGTTTTCATTTTATGGAAAATAAAATAAGAAATTATATTTTGTGATAAAAAAAAAAAATAAAAGCACAACACAGGAAATGACTAATGTGCTTTTACAAATTAATAAAATGATGGACGGATGAATTGCCAGCCTTACTTTTTGCGCCGCGAGATGCAGGGCACTGCGTTGACTTTGGTCGGTCTTGTTGACTGAGGCTCCAGCCTTCAGCAGAATCTCTGCACAGTCCAGGCGGTCAGCCAGGACACAGTACATCAGAGGGGTCCGGCCAAACTGGTCCTCGCGGTCCCGCAGTGATGGCTCTGCTGCATAGAAAAAAGTGACAGCTTTGGATTAGAAGGTGAAAAAAACAATAAATATATATATATATATATGAATAATTTTATTCCCCCCAGTATGCAGTAGAAATTATTAGTTTGTTGTAAAATAATACAGATAGAAAGAAGCAAAAGTCATACACACCAAGCTGGAAGAATTTGCATGCTTGGTTAAAATATTTGGTATTGGCTTGGTATTGAATATTAATATTTCTATGATCCTTTTAACATTCCTAAAATAAAAAATATTTATTTATATATTCAATAAAAGATTAATATTATTTATCAATAATTATTATTCTTATGTGATGATATAAAATTCATGGATATATGACACTATAACCAAAGGTGGGTCAGTCGTCATAGAAATGCTACCAGCTCATAGATGTTAACAAGATTGTTCTCACTATTTAAATAAACATGAAATAAAAATTATTTTGTTAATTATGAAACATTGAAAGTCACATTTCTTACACCAGGGTTGGTAAAGATGCATTTTCAGAATTGTTAAACCCCGATAAATAAAATATATCACCCATGTTTTTGATATTCTGCTTGGTTCATCATACATTGTCAATACCACCACACCATGCTGATGTGCCTGATGTCAAGTCTGACTTTGGAATGCAGAGGTTCGTGATTCTACGTTCCTACTGCAGCTCAGAGAGTGAACACACACACGTGCAACGTCAGCCTGTGTGTGTTAATACCTGTGATGAGTTTGAGGAGAGCGCTTCGATCTCCGTTGACCGCTGCGGCGTGAACCTGGGAGCCCACGGAGGCAGGACCTGGACAAGACGTCAGCGCCGCCTAAGACCAGACGACGGGAAGGTCACGACCAACAGGCAGGCAACAGGCCGTCACTTATCAGACTTTAACACAAAGGCATTCATGCAGGGTGGGAATGATTTGGTTTTCCTTTCAATTAGTTGCAAACAAACCCCTGAAACAGGCGATGTTCTCATTAAGTATGCATTTGTATGAAAATAGTGAATCTGACAATATTAGGTTTTTATAAACAATGATTAAAAATTAAGAGAAAAAACATTTTAATTCCTAATAAATAATCGCCTAGTGGTTTGTAAGTGCCAAAGTAACAATAATAGATTGCAAATACTTGCCCAACTTGATTTAAATTACTAAAATAAATTATAAAAACTTTTGTCATGAAAATAAGTATGTTTTGTCATTAAGATATGATGGAAAATGTCATCATCTCGAGCTAATATTATTGTAAAAAAAAAAAGGATTCGGGGATTAATAATCAATCCCAGAGTGTTAAGGTTGTGAGGTCAACAGCTTGACTTCCCAGTCGTTAGATCAAACCACTATGGACATAGTAATGTTGGGTGAAAGCTACTTTTGGACGTCCTCTCTGTCCCATGCTCACGGCATGAAATGGAACCAAAGATGATGTAAATACATTTGGATTTGTATACAAACACATTTTTGCTTAGAAAAAACATTAAAAAGATTCCTGGAGTTGCTATCAATGAAGCATCTGTACCTTGAAGTTAAAATTACAATTAAATTAATAATAATATGACAATCACTCTTAACCATCTTAACTTTTAGACGTGTGTTTCAAATATCATCTTAATTTAATTATTTTTAAGATTTATTCGTTGATAGTTTATTACCACACTGCTTCAAATTGTGCAAACAATTCTTCAGAAATGCATTGGTATTTGACGTCACTCCTCTGAAGTACAGCTGCAGTATCTCCATGTGTTCATTATTAGTATACGCAACTTCAACGTGTGTGTATAAAAAAAATCACTGAAGAAGCGATGTTAGTAAATGAGATGTTTGCGGTCGGTTTTCGTAAAACCCCAGTAAAAACTTCCTCTCACGGAAAATAATTTCCCATGACGTGACACATGTGTCAAACACGCCTATGTAGTCACACAGACACACACACAGACACACACACACACCTTGAAGTGCTGCATCTTCCCTCACTCTCTCCTGCTCAGCTCTTTACTGCACAAACACAGTTACTTAGCAGTAAAAGATCAACTGAGTGTGTGTACACCAGTACTTGGCAGAGCGTGAGAAAACAGCAAGTATAGTGGATAATTGCAAAACTGCACGCAGTGTCTACGGGAGCACTTTTTACGAGGTGGCGAAGAGAGGAATGAGGAGGGAACAGGGAGATGGACGTCACTGAGGAGTTTCCTCATTCCTCAGAACCGTGCGGTTCAACTGTCATGCAGTTCATTTGTTCTTCAGGGTGAAACCGAACAAATGGACACTGGAAATCTTTTTTTTTTAAGACCTACCTGAACCAGGTATGGAATCTGAGGAGTTTGTGCGAGTGTTAATAAAAATGTCTGGGAGATTTCTCAGATTGGGATGTGATTTGTGCCTTCAGCGTTTATGTGTTTAGGGACAATAATTGATTTCTGTGTTGTGCCCTGCAGGGTTTGTCCCACATCGCTAAACCCACTCACGCAGTCACAAACACACACACACACACACGCGCGCAGGCAAGGCATGCTGCAGTATTAATGAGACATGAATAAGACATGAAGAGAGACCCCCCTCTCACACACTCACACAGGGTCCCCTCAACCCCCGCCCTCCCTATATCTGCTTCTTGTCTGCAGATTACCCAGCTTTCACTGAGCTCTGGTTAAGTGGGGCCAGGAAGAGATTTAACCCTCTCAGCAGGAGCGGAGACACACACTCTCTCACACACTTCCTACAGGAAATTATTTTGCTTTTCTATGATGTTATTGACATTTCCATTTTAACGTGTGTTTAACTGTTCTTAGATAATGGGCATCAACTCAAATGTCATTATCCATAAGATCTTTATGTTTTGTACTTTTTTTTAAAAGCAAACTTCTTCGTCATTGTGATAACCTGTTGGTGGATTCGAACCTGGAGCCCTCTGGACTCCAGTCTGGTTCCTTCCTGGAACCACTAGGCCACAACTGTCCACAAATACAAATAAAACAAAAACAACATATGTATGTTAGACTGAGCTGCAGTCACTGTGCTTCATTAGTTTGGTCATGTTTGAGATTTTGAGAACAAGTCTGACTCTTCTGATCAAAAAATTGTTACTTCAAGGGCAACTGGACATAGTAGGTTCCTTTGAGACATTTGAACTTTCATCCAAGAGGCCGTAAGAAGGAAACACCAACATAAATTGAGAACCATTCCCTGTACAAGACCAGAATTTTCTCTGCTGAAATACAAATTTGTAACTCTTTCTAGCTCCCATGTTTACTATTTTATAACATTTCCTTTTTTTCTACATCAAAAAAGAGAAATGTTTGTGCAGATCATTCTTCCAATCCAAAGAGTTTAGTTGTGAGCAATTGGACTTCTTGTTGAAGCTTAAAACAATGTTTTGTTTCTCAAATGAGGAACTTCATCAGTTCATGGTGAACAGATGAAACATTGTTCAAGCTCTAAGAATAAATTAAGTTGCTTGTATCTAAATTCTCATGAAAATGTTCCTCTTTCTGGCCACAAACCCATGACGGATCCTCCATTGCCACAGCTGCTACAGCTATGCAAAAAGTTTCACATCCACTGCTCTTAAGTTTGATCGGTAGAAGTAGTCACTCCTACCTTTTTCAATAACTTCTGTTATTTTTTTTTCCTTTTTCTTTTGGGGGTAAGTGATCAATATACAACCCCCTCCAGGTTACATAAATATATGAATCGATTAATGAATAATCTTTGATACGGAGAAAAGTTTTAATTTAGCCACCACTGACAGCGAGGCACACAAGTCAATACTGGAATCCATGTGAGGGACATTCACATCACCGAGAGCGAGCAATTAGAGTTTCATGACGATGCCAGTGTTTTGGAAACACCCACCGTGCATCCAAATTTGTCTAAAAAGGCTTTTGCAATGCAGGGTGTGGAATCAAACAGAGACAGGTGCAAAAACAACACCCTGTCCTGGTGTGAGGTGTGAAGTGCTCTCATTTATCCGTTCATACGCCGTCCTCGGGGAGCTCTCCGCTCGTTAATATGGAGACAATGACTCAGAGAAAGGCATTGATCAGCGGCAGCAGCATCTGTATAAGTCATTGATTTACACTGATGCTGACATTACTTGGTTTTTATTCATATCGGCCCCTGTACAACCGCAGTGACTTTAACAAAAATGCTATGAAACTACCACAAGACCTTTCAGCTACTCTACAGGAGTGCTGCACATACACACCTGATATGAACTTGTAGCAACACCCATATTGAGGCTTTTAAAAGTGGACAAAGAAGCATGTGTGTGTGTAAACAACAGTATACTTGTCTCTATAGTGTATTTTTCAAGCTGTCTGTCAACACAAAGATGTCTGTCGTTATACAGGATGAAGCTCCGTCGTGCTGGGCAAACAGTAGGGGACAGAGACTGAGCCTGTGGCCTTTTTGTTCAACTGTAGACAGGTGAATACATTCACACACCTTCATTGTTGTACAATTTAGACAACTCCTGAGCCAGGGCACAGGTCAGTAGACGTAAGTAAAGTTGTCGTCTGCGTGTGAATGCGTACAGTGTTTCCACTCTACAACACAATGTGAATACATAAAGATTTGTTTTTTTATATCCATTCTTGCTAAATTTTCTATGTTACATCCATTCATTCATTTTCTTCTCCATGTGCGTTGCCAGTCGCAGTGACAGCTGGCACCACCCAAGTCACATTGCACCATATTCCTTCCTGTGGGTGGTGAGCCCACAAGACTTTATGTGGGTCAGGACGGTGCTATGCTTAGAGAATCTCAGTGGGAACTGGGGGATTCGAACATGAAGCCCTGTGGACCCAAGTCCGCTTCCTTAACCACTAGGCCACTAGACCACTGCCGACTCTGTCACATAATATTTCTTTATCTGTCTAGCTTATATTTCCATTCTCCAACAGAAGGAGGATAATATACTGAAAAAGTAAATGAATAAAATACATTTTTTCCAACTTGTGGTGGGACTTGGAAACACAAGTACAGCGGTAGAAGAGAGATCACTGTACGTCCGTGTGTGAGTGCATACGTGTGAGTGTGTGCAGTACATTAACCTATACTAGGACGCCAAGGCTGCAGGGACCGGTCCTTGGGCTTTGACTGACATGTAAAGAGGTTGGAGAAATGATAATATCTGCCCATAGGGATGCCCAAACTGGAGAGCCCTATTTCTGGGGGACTTCCTGGTCCCCCAAGGACCAATGAGCTGCCTCTCCCAACTGGGGGCTGAGTCCTGGGGCACAGCGGGGCCAATCAGTGGGGGGAGAAGGCTGAGTGACACATAGATCCGCTAATTTACATCATTACCGCAATGCATCCTGACAAATGAGCCCCCAGGGTGAGAGCCAATCACCTGGGAGAGTAATGCAATTAGGCGGGACCAGAGCTGTCAATCTTACAGCTGCGGGGGTCAGGAAGCGGTGCCCGTGGCTAAAACACCCCTGCCTCACTGCACGTCATTCACATACACAATCACTGTACATATGTATGTTGGGCACATTCAGTACAAAGTGTGTGTCTAAGTGTGTGCGTGACCGCTCCAGGGAGGGGGGAGATTGACTTGTGTCCTCTGAGGACCTCACACCTAGGAATAGGTGTGTGGATATCTGCACAGTCTACATCTGGGTGTGTGTAGGTGTGTGTTTTTGGCCCACTGGGACACGGTCTTGTTTATGTCTAAACCTGAGCTCGGTGCAATGATTATGACAACAAAAGGAGACGAGGTTCATAAGGGACCTGCACAAATAAAGACGCTCTGCATTTGACGGACATCCAAGACGATGCTTTTGCAACTGAGCTTCACTGACTGAAGACAGGTGTAGTGATGAGACACTGTCATCCTCCTGTATCTGCATACAGTACAGTATGGAGACTGTGGGAAAAAACGCTTCTGCTCACTTCCTCTTGAAGCAAAAAAAATCAACAAAATGTCAACAGTGTGCAAAAAAAGTAGTATCAGAGCAAAGGGATGCAACTTTATAAAACTAGAATTTAAACATTTTTCTGTTAGTTTTTGATGCTTTCACTCTCATTCACACTTTCCCGTCCGCTGTATATACAACAAGACACAGACACACATCCCTTTAACAAAACCATGAAACAAATTGCTGAGTGATGAACTGACACCACCATGGACGCTGTTTAGCCTGACTCTGCCTCATTGGTTTAAGCATAAAAAGTCTGTTGAAACTGTGCTGTTAAGACCAGTGTGAGAGAGACAAAAAAGTCCTCACCTAGGTGCTTCTCTCTGATGCTAGATGTCCTAAAACCCTGAAGCGTAACCCTGTAACTTATTGGTGGCAGTTTAGGTTTTACAAACACAAATAAATACAAAACAAGAGTCCCAAAACGTGCGAGAGAGAGAGAGAAGAGAGGAAGAGACAAAAGAAGGTGTCAGCTGTTGTTTACAGCAATCCAGGAATCAGGAGAACTGTGTGTGTTTTTTTATTGGCCCATTGCTGCACTAATGAGTTGCCTTTGGGAGAGAGAGGTAGAGAGGTAGGGAGACAGATGAAGAAAAACTGTGATAAGAAAGTTAAACAAGAGATAAAATGAGAACGGAAAAAAAAGAGATTGAGAGAGAGTAAGAGGGAAAGTGAGAGACAGAAGGATGGGGGAGGGGGAGAGAGAGCTTGGGGACTTTTGCCTTTTCTCCCCTCCATTCCCCATCTCTCACACCTCTGAGTCTAATTGGACTAAAACTGTGATCTAATTAAATGTCCAATTAAACTGCAGGGTGCAAAGTGCCCATCGGCAAATCCGAGTACAGGGACATAATCAGCTGGAAAAACAAACAAGAAATCAATTGGTGCGATGTGAAATGGGGAAGGATGGGGGGAAAATGGCTGGAGTAGTCAAAAAAGAGTGAGGGTGGAAATCAGGAAATCAGCTAAGCACGAGGACGAGGACACTGTGTGACCACCACAGAACCTCACTATAGCAATGAACAAATAGAAGTGCGTACAAGGAAAAAAAAAACATAAGGTTTTTATATATTTAATGTTTTTTTTTATTTAATTTCTCCCTCTTTTCTTACATTGCAAACTGAACAAACCCGAGAGACTTCAAATATTTAGAAGACTGTGATCAGCTCTGACTTGAACTTCACAGTCAAAGGCATCAGTCATTAATTACATTGATATTTATGGAGTAAACAATCAGGCAATCAAGAATCAATTAACTACAGAAACACTGAGCGCCAGACCCTGAAGGCCACTCATGACCCTCGACATCAATACCTTCAATCCATGTCTCATCTTTTTCTGCAACATAATCCACATCTCCAGACAAACCCTTCAAAATCTATTCGTAAATCAATTTTCAAGATATTCTGTTGAAAAAACCCAGATGTTCTAAGCAGGCCAACAACCTGCAGCTGTGGAGATATTTACCGTAGCTCCACATTTATTTGTAAACGTGACCAGAAACACGTCGTAGTTTACTTTATCATATTCCTAATTCCTCTGCTAGTCAACTTGTAGGAGTGGGTCTGTTCCTAGGTTGATTTATTAGGTTCTGCGTTCTCCCCTAATAAAGAACAGATACAGATTAACTAACAAAGGCCTGAGTCAACACCTAATCATAAAACTATTCTAATGCAACAATGGATTGGCAGAGATGTCTTATTTTGATATCTTTTGTATTATCTTCCTCATATTGAGACAAAGAGACAGACCTTCCTCTAAATCCATCTGTTTCTTGCACACACACACACACACACACACACACTGTGAACCCCCATGGACAGCTTTAGCACATAAAATATTAATGCTCAGTTTCAATTCAACAAACCTCCTTAATCTGCGTTGTAATGGAGCAGCTATAGCAAACACAATTATGACTGTTACAGAGTCTCAACGGTGATGACTCCTGAGAGACAACAACACAGGACTGTAGTTCAGCTGAGACACTTAGTTACCACTTGATGACTGCAGAAATAAACAGCCTTCTGGGATCCTCCATCAGTGTATGAGTGAGAGTGTGTTATGGATGCTCACCATGGCTGTGGTGAAGGGCAGACGTGAGCAGATGTTTCCCTCTCTAGTGCATCCTTGGTAGGAGAGGAGACATGTCCAGATCTCCTACCTGCCCTGATCCTGACTCCTGCCAGGGAGAGAAGAGGATCACCCACCTGCTGAGACCAGTGCACCTGCTCCCACAAGTAACTGCCAAGACAATACTGCCAATGTTGACTACATGGAGAGTGGGGAAGTAGTATTGTTGGTCTAATCAACTGAGAGGGATGTGATGACATTTAGCATGAATTAAACTAGGAACCTTTATTTGTAAAAAAATCTAATTAACTTCTGATATATAGAAAAACAAATCAATGCTTAAATAAAAATAAACAATGTCAACCATGTCAATAATGTCTTGAAAGCATTGTTTCTTGTCAAATGTTCTTTGCCAACACTGGATCTGTTATGGCAATAAAACCTTTTCACAAAAATCTAAATAAATAAAGATATTTGGGGAAACTTTCATGATATTGATATTTTCATTGCTGAAGAAGAAACAGGTTGGGCCTGTCAGGATTAATCAAATTTTGATGGAGTCACAAAGATGTAACATGGATCACTGTTAAAAGTGTGGTGCCTGAAATTAAAAAATTAACATTTATTTGAATAATAGTTGAAAATGGTTGAGCCAAAGTAACGATAAATATAATAGCTGTGTGCCCTGTTCTCTAAACCAAAACTCAATGTAATGTGTCATGGAGTGGGACAATTCATTTCCAAAACATTGCGGGATCTAAAGACGGATCTAAATGTGCCTCTTGTGTTTGTTTGAAATGTTATGGACATTAGAGAAACAGTAACAACGTGTGTTAAAGTTAATTCTGTGTAAGCAACTAAGCCACTGGCTAGTGAACCTTTGACTTAATACTTACAATGTGTATTCGTTGTTTAAATATATACTTAAGTATATACATAAGTACCTGTGGCTAAACAAAACACATGCAAATCAAAACAGTCTTTACTGAATACAGACATAAAGTAGTGTTGGTGAGCCGATACATGTTTCTCAAACGCCACGTTGTACCAAAGAATTCTTTCTGTTGAGTCTGGGAATAAAAAGGCTAAAAATGGTAACCGCATCACACAAAAACACAGTGATGCAACTAACAGAAATCACTTTATACATGAGCGCGAATGAAGAAGCACAAAGTTTGGCATCGCGAAAACTGAGCATTGTTGACGTCACGTGTGTAACCAAAAGGTTCCTAAAACGAGTTTTTCGTGTTTGTTCTTTCTATTTACCTCTGGTCTTTCCTGTTCCTTTAATGAAACTTTGAGAAGTTTTCTCCCAAGACGTCCCGTTAAGTCGCGGCCGTCTCGGCTAAAAATATACTACAACTCCCATCGACGACGTGTCTGGCACCATTGGAGACATTTTTGAAGTCTTCTTCCCCACACGGACTGGCATTTTCAGTCCTTCGGGAAACTACATTTCCTACAGTACTACCAGGAAGCGCCTCTCCTGCTTCCGGTGTCACCGTGAGATCTGTTCGCCACCAGTTTCCTGCTACGGGGAACACAGCGGCGTTTGGACAGGATTGGACCAAAGAGCACCGGCAGCCTCCGACAACAGAACATCACCATACAATGAAACAATTACCGGCATCCCCGCCTCTACAAACTCGCCAATTCATACTTTTACTGTTGGTAAGTCTCTGCTCCGGAGCTTTTTATGGACGCGTAATCTGTTAGCAGCTAGGAGCTAACCTTAGTTAGCTGCATGCTAGCCGAGCTCCGAGGAGACTCTTGTGACACGAGACGTGGCTGTAAAAGTAACGGGGGTTATAAAAATGGTATCCTTCTGAGCTTTGGGTTTTACCCGGGTTCAGAAACGGAACCTCTCGATCGAATCTCAGCCAATATACACCAACGCAATTGATCAATTTATCCCATCAGTCGGCTGTGTGGAATGACAATCGCTCACTATCTTTACTTCTTACAATTCTCATTTTACAGTCGATATATCTCGGGTGGTGTGATACACTGAACGTGATTTCCGACAAAACCACAAGGACTTTAAATGCACCAACTTTGTTGAGAAGTTCAGCCCACATAAGCTTTGACTGCTATCGCATTTTCGGCCGGATTCAAGGGGCGATTCTTAATACCAAATCATGGGGTTTTGTCACTTCTTGTCTGGCAATGTGGCCGAACTGCAACGTGTATGTAGAATGTTATTATTTTTCATTTGTATATTCGCCCTATAGTCACTGATGGACTCTGGTGTGCCCCACCGTGATGCTCGCCGGTTGGTGAATTCCTCTGTTGTGGCTCATTCTTATTGGCTGACAACCCGGAACTACAAAGAGTGCAGTTCAGGCCTGTAGGAAAACTTGAAAGTGAAGTTTTAAGTTGTTTAGAGCTGTCGCAACGTCTCTCACTTTAACGTTTCTAACAATCTAGCAGCAGAGCAAACTTGGTAATAAACATGGCAACAACAAGTTCGCTTTTGTTGGCAGTATAATTACCATAAATCATAGATTGATGTGAAACTTCCCCTTGGTCTTTTACCACCATTTCTGAATTTAAAATAAATTAGGAATATTGGGACAAAAAGTTGTTTTTTGTACCTTTTTTTTTGGTTCTTGCTTGGTATCTATGTACAGACAATTGTGGGTTCTGGTCTTGAGAGAAATTGAATTTAAATTTTTAACATTATTCTTCGGGCTTAATTTCCAAGACAAAAGTGAACAGAAGTGAAAAATGTGTGATTGAATAATAAAAAATCACATCCCACAAAACAAAATTAATTTGTTACAAATGTTGTCATTGTGAACACATTGATATAATCTGGTATCTTACATTACTTTCAACAGTATAAATCAAAATGGTCTGTCCTTTCTATGATATTAAAACATTATCTCTTTTTAATCTGATGTAATAGAAACAGGGATACTACTAGCAACATCCTGATTGAGGAAAAATGTCATAAACTAATTTAGAAGTGTAAGGTATTATTATGTAGTGTTTGCAGACATAGGTGAGTGACCCTGACACACTTCACACCAATAGAATCCACTGCCCTTCCCATCAATTGTACACATCATCACTATGATTAACCAGGATCTTGGGTTGGTAATCTCACATAACTCCACTACAACTGAAAGAAGCAACTGTTGGAAACTGCTTTGCATCCAAGGCAAATGGCGGAGGATTCCAGTCTGTGATAAGATTCAAATGAGTGTTTAGTGAAACAAACAGAAATCTTGGAGATGGACATCCTTGGTGTTTTAATGACTTTTCTAAGTCATTAACTGTTTCCCTGTTCAAGCTGCTGGAATTTCATTTGTAAACACAGAGCATACATGCGCCCCTCCCTGCCCTCCAGGATCACTGTAGTGACAATCTTGAATACCTGAGGTTGGTCAAATGTTTTGTTCAATGAAAGCTAAAATTAGAAATGACTCACTGCTCACTCTGAACAGAAAAAAATCACTTCAACGAAGGAAACACTAGGTCAGAGCCATGCAACACTGTGGTCATTAGCGTCTGCTGCTGGTGCTGTACACCTCCGATATATATGTAATATAATTTATTCTTACTGCGTATATTAGGTATACCTTTTGAAATGCTTTTAAAATGTATATATTTTTAAAACACAGTTTAATGTAATACTGAAGCTTAGTTTGGATCCTTTAGCTACAATATATTTGTCTTATATACATTTTTTCTCTTTTTTTCTTTATTTCTACATTAATTAGCAACAATCTCAAATCCGCCAACAAAGCATATTGTTAGGATTTGTCAGTGAAACACATGGAGCTTATTTGATTAAAAAGAAACTAAATGCACTGTACTGACATAAGCAGTATTTGAAAAGCAATGTTCTAGTATCTGAGTGTCATTTGTGGGTTGACACAGGATGCTGACAGACCAGTTTTTCTGCTCTCTCATTGAAACTCTGTGTTGTTGAAAATAACCAGTTCCTTTTTTAAGGCTTATCTATGTTTTCATGTGTGTGTTTAGGTGATAGGCCTCTCTACGGCCGGTGTAGCCGAAATCATCAGCCTCGACTCGGCCAACATTGATGATGTCTTAAGTAAGATTTTTGATTTTGCAATTCAGGGGCGGGACAAAGATGGCCCTATCAGTGTCGCTGTGCTTATACACACTATCAACACTTCTTTGTAAAAAGTTCTCTAAAACTGCCCATTGTTTCATTTAACACTTCTGCAAGACACATTTTACTGGAAGATTGACAGAAATAGTGGTGTACGCCTGTAACAGTTATAATCATTACAGTGGACCAGAGAAACTACACTTTCATTCTGATTGTTTAAAACAGACATGGACAAACTTTTTGACTTGTGGCAACAATTGGTCATAAAATTGGACACGGTGGCCAAGTCCAGATCAGAAAGATGGATAATTGGTTTCAACTAACATAAATAGCATGTAAAAGTCAAGTTTAAAACCTTAAATCCTACATTTTTGATACCCATTATGGCGTTATCTACTGGAGAAACACATTTTTGCAGAGAAAAGGCAGAAATATAATGATAAAATCAACAAATTATTAATTTTGGACAACAGCACTAAAAGCTTGATGAGTCTCATCTGGCCCTCGGGCCTTACTTTGCCCATGCCTGGTTTAAAACATTGTTGTCCACTAACCTATTGGAATTTAATTATTCTTCTGCTTTATTAGATGTTTATTACATTGTACAAATTGCTGGCATAGGTTTTAATATGGTCTTTGTGTGTTAAAATATACATTTAGTAAAGTAGTTTAATATTGAATTGTTAAATAACCGGTCATTTCAATGTTTTGTTGAGATGTGTTTTGTGTGTGTTTTTCTCACAGATAATGCTGGTGTGGCATTAGTGAATTTTTATGCTGACTGGTAAGTTTGATGTTTTCCATCAGTTAATAAACCCGTATGTTCAGTGGTAGAACCTGATTTCCCCCTGGAGCAAAAATTCTTTCATAAAAACTGTCATAAAATCATACTGTATATGACAAAGTTACTGTCATTGGAGCTAGCTTTGGTTAGTATAACAAAAATTAACGCCATCATCCCAGACCTTTTAAATATTTTTTTCTAGATAAATAATATTACTTGGAGCTCTGACCACTTCCAACTCTGACCCTGCAGGTGTAGGTTCAGTCAGATGCTCCATCCCATTTTTGAAGAGGCATCCAACGTGGTGCGGGAGGAGTTCCCTGAGACCAAGCAGGTGGTGTTTGCTCGTGTGGACTGTGACCAACACTGTGAGTAAACAGTTTTCTTTGCAGTTTTGTCAGAAAGATGCAAAAGTGTTAGCAAAACTGTAACATTAACAATCACTATATTCACCACAACAGGAACGGCATACGTCCTATTTTTGTAGCGTCAGTTTATATAAATGCTATATTACCAGTATATTGTGTTATTGAGGCTCATATAAATGTAAATGTGGCATCAGTTTTTATTTTATGAAAAACTTGTGGCCACTACCCGGCACAACAAAAAAAGGTCGTACAATCCGACTGCTGTATATTGGATCCACAGAGATGGACGACACACCAAAGCCTGGACATGAACCGTAGGCCTCAGCCTTTTGAGATAAAGCAAATTAAAGAGAATTATTGATGATCTGCAAACTGTTTGAAGTCTAATGACAAAACTGCAGCATCCTGTGAAGACTGGAGGCTTAAAGACACCCTGCAGAGAGATTGACACCTGCCACACACACGTACACACACACACTGACTGTGTGCACAGAGAATATTTACTCTTGGCGGGGGGACGGCTTTCATGTGGCAGATCAGAGCTAAGAGCTTACTGAAGGCAGTGTCTCCAGACTGAGGTCTTACTGCCAGCTCTGCTCACTCTTCTTCATGAGTTTTCAATTCTGATCTTCATCATCAATTAAAATCGTCCTTCTTACCGTTCCCTCCTCCTCCTCCTCATCATGCAGCTGACATTGCCCAGCGGTACCGCATCACCAAGTATCCCACGTTGAAGTTGTTCCGCAATGGGATGATGATGAAGAGGGAGTACAGGGGACAGCGGTCTGTGGTGGCCATTGCTGACTTCATCCGCCAGCAGCAGGTCGACCCCGTGAAAGAACTGCACTCACTTGAGGAAGTCAACTCTCTGGATGTAAGCAAATGAAAGAAGATTGGGGAAAACCCAGAAATTATGTTAACGAATTTTCATTTTCAGGCCAATAATACCAATAATACATAATTATACTGATATTGGGCGACCTATAATATCAAACATCAAGAAAAAGTACTACATATGTTATAAATATGTATTACATTTATATTCACAATCCTTTTACCCGCACAGAGGTCCAAAAGAAACATCATTGGTTACTTTGAGAAGAAAGACTCTGAGGGTTACCACGCGTATGAAAAAGTTGCCAACATACTGCGAGATGATTGCTCATTCTCAGCAGCCTTTGGGTGAGTCAAACTTATTTGTCAAGATTGAATGATTTTCTTCCGAGCTGGAGGTGGAGGAGTTAAAGATGCTGAGGTTCTCTTTAGGAGAGACAAGGATGGACAGGATCAGGGATGAGGTGATTAGAGGAACAACACAGACAGGAAGGTTTGGAGACAAAGCTAGAGAAGACAGATTGAGATGGTTTGGACATGTTCAGAGGAGGGAAAGTGGAGACATTCGTAGAAGAATGATCCTAGAGATGGAGCTACCAGGTAGGAGATAAAGAGGAGATAGGTGGATGCAGTGAGGGAGGACATGGAGGTAGTTGGAGTTAGGGTAGAGGATACAGAGGACACGGGGAGATAAAAATTGTTGACTCCCTGTGGACAGCCCGTAAAAAGAAGAGCGTATGATTTTTAATCCTTTGCTTTCTTTCAACTGCCTTTCCACTAGTGCTGTCTCTGAACCTGAGCGCTATAGTGGGGACAACGTCATCTACAAACCATCAGGTGAAAGTTCACATGACATGGTCTACCTCGGCTCACTCACCAACTTTGACCTTACTTATGCCTGGACCCAGGACAAGTGTGTACCCCTGGTTCGAGAGATCACCTTCGAAAACGGAGAGGTTTGTCCGTGATTTGAATCTCCTGTAGTCTGTGTTTATTTTATTTTTTTTTTGTAGCCTTGTACCTGTTTTTCAACTTGGCTCACAAAGAGTTTACAGTTCATTGCATGGCTGCTTTAACCAACCAATAAAAATCAGCATAAAAGCTCTGACTTCACCTGTGTTTTTTCCCCTTTTTCTCTCCAGGAGTTGACTGAGGAGGGGATTCCTTTTCTCATTTTGTTCCATGTGAAAGACGACGCAGAGAGCTTAGAGAAATTCCAACATGAAGTAGCTCGCCAGCTCATTAGTGAAAAAGGTGAATGAAATGTTCAAATCGACCAAGACAGTAGTTTAGTCTCACAAACTCTTTTTTTTGTGTAGGATATTTACTTTGTAACGTTCCCTTTTTACAATCTTCAGGTTCCATAAACTTCCTCCACGCGGACTGCGATAAGTTCCGTCATCCTCTTCTCCATATCCAGAAAACTCCAGCTGACTGCCCCGTCATTGCCATAGATTCATTCAGACACATGTATGTCTTTCCAGACTTTAAAGACCTCAGGTACGTATCTCCTCTCACACTACATTATAAATACATTCCCCTACCTTTTCATGAAGAAAACAATTTACGCCACCCCTGCCCAGCACCCACTCTTTGCCGCAACTATAAATAATAGCATTTGTCTATAAAATAGTTCTAGCTACACCTCTGCATAACATTGTATCCTTGTTAACATAAAGAAAACAAAAAGAAAGAGATACAGTTTAACTTACAAGGATGTGCAAATACACTTTATTGTAGTAAGGCGGGAAAAAAATCATGTTCCCCAGGGTCACATGCTCAGCATCGCACCGTGCCCCCCGATGGGGGCTCGCCCCACTATTTGAGGAGCACGGTCCTAAAGAAAACAACCTTCAACTTTTCCACCTCCAGCTTGGCCCCCACTGTCATGTCACCAAATGGCCGCATTAGCAATTAATGTTCAATACAGAAGAAAAACATTTTTTTAGCAATGTCTGGCAGATGAATTCTTCTCTAAATATTGTGGGGCCCGCTAACGTTCAACTTTCACATAGAGGTAGGGGCCACAAATGGCCCACGGGCCGCAAGTTTGAGACCCATGTACTACATTATAAATACATTTCTCTAGCCATCTTATGAATTTACAGATTACAACATAAACATCAAGACCGTTCTCTCACCCAAAATAGCCTTTTCTTATGTAACGGAGTCTCATCTTACACCATAGTTAACCAAGTCACTGTCACTAATTCTACTTGATAGTTTACAAAACCAGGTGTTATCGATATCGTTTAAACTCACCAGTGAAACTGGTTCAGCCGTCTTCGGTTTCCTGGTCGTTGCCGTAAATGGCGCCCGCGGTCAGACGTCGAAGAAGCGGTGACGACAGGTTGTCCAACTTCTACTTTTATTTTCCTTTCGAAAATTCAGGTTTTTGACCACGTTTTTTAGCCGATACATTGCATCTAACTTGCGCATTTCCATTTTAGGGACAAATTAAATATGTTAGCATAGCTTCGAAGTACTTTTGCGAAAAAAAGTAATGGAAATATATATCTTTTAATACATTTTACTCTTTATCTTGTTCCAAATTCGACTGTAGCTTACTTTTTAAATGTATTTCCTTCTTTATTATTCCGACATTTTCTTTTCTGTGGCCCAGCTTCGTTTAAAAAAAAAACTCCGGTTCTCAGCCGTTACGCCTGATTTCCGGTCAAATTTTACGCCCGTGAACAGGAAGTGAAATACAATTAACCCTTGCCAAAATAAAAGTTCTGAGCTAAAACAATTAAATAATTACAACAATTTTCATTTTGAAATAATGTGATTTAACCACAGGTGAAATTGTTCATAACGGGTTCTTTTGAAATAAAGTTAATGTCATTACACACTTGGGACAGAAGCACAAATCACCATTCTGTGTTCACAGAAATGTCACACCTCTGAAAATCTTTTTCTTTATAAATGGGCCAGGACACCAGAGCTAATGTGACATGATTTGGCATGTGCAATAAGTGCTAAACTAATCCGGTTTAATCTAATTTAATCTTATTTATTCCACCCCCCTTACCCCTGAGACCCCAATCAGAGTGTGGTCAGATAGACAGTAGCCCCGAGGACTGACCGGATACCAGCGGCTAATTTCATCACATCACCCCAGCATGTGGCACACAGCTCTTAACCACATTAGTGCAGTGTGTATGTTACACATACGCGTTTGTGCGTCTGCACGTCGTCCCAACAGCTTATGACCTGTCGTTAATAAGCGCAATTCGCAGAAACACATTGATATGGATTAATGTGGCTTAATGACATTTCTGCCGGGACTCGTGTCACCAGCGCTTTCATCTCATACGAGCACTTAGAGTCTGACCTCCTCAGTAACTCAAGAGGCCAGATTTTCATTGTTCCGACTGCAGGAATGTGCACAGTCTGTGTGTTTTGTGCGCGGACACACTTGGAGAAGCCAAAACATATTGGAATGTTGCTCGAACTGAAGCAAACTGCAACGAAATTCACTTTTTTCAATTCCTTGAGTTGATGTTTAAACTAGTGAACATGTAAAACACTGCAGGTCTGAGGGATTTGACTAACGTGTTTACAGTCAACTAATCTTTTATTATATTTCTTTTTCTAAACCAACAGACTGCAGATCAGTATTGTGTTCACATTTGTGATGCTCAGGTTTTTTTCCCCTAGTGATTATGGATGTCAAAAAAATACTCCACAACTCAGAACCCAAAAAAGGCCCATAAAAATCCAAAACAGTTTGTTCTTTACAAAGGACAGTTTCTGTTCACGACAAACTGAACAAAAGTCTGGAAAAAAATTATTTAGGGGAGAGAAGGACTTATATTTTTGTTCATATTGTTGTTTTGCAGTATTCCTGGCAAATTAAGACAGTTTGTGTTGGACCTTCACTCTGGAAAACTTCACCGTGAGTTCCACCATGGTCCAGACCCCACTGACAGCACCCCGGGACAGGTCAGACAGCACACACACACACACACATCCCAAAATGCTGTTTGCTCCTTCAGGTGAAATCTGACCGTGTGACCGTAACTGATTTCTTCTCCTCAGGAGGAGATCGGAGGAGACTCTCCCAGCAACCCACCTGAAAGCTCGTTCCAAAAACTGGCGCCCAGCGAGACCCGATACACCATCCTCAGAGACCGCGACGAGCTGTGACGTGATTGGACTTTTTGCAAATCTGTGACTCAATGCCACGCCCTGGGACTGGGACTGGGAGGGGGTTAGGATTGGGACAGACTAACGGGACAGAAAAGAGACACCCAGCACCCTTACTGAAAAAAAGAGGAGTGAAGGAGAAGACGGTGGCACAGTTCATGACTCAACCATGTGGGAATAACCTATATTTTCATAACTCTTTCACATAGGTTTTATTTTGGATTAAAAGGAAGGGGTTACTGAAGAAAATGTTTATGGGAAGAGGGTTTGGGGCATCAAGAGAATTGTTTTTACTTTTATTTTTTTTTTTTCCAGAGTTTGTAAATATGTTTGTGCTACATGGGAGTCTCGTTGTTGGTCTAAATTAAATACAGACGTCTTTTTTTTTTATTTTTCTTCCCGCCAGCTTATGTTCTGTGGAAGAAACTACAGAACAGTTCCCTCACTCCAGTTTATGGTTCTTACCTATGGGTTCTCAACTTCAGTGCCACCTCATGGTTGCATCTCAACACGAGTCATTGAGCACAGGTCTCTACAGTGAATCAGTTTGAAGTAGCTGTATCTCCATGTCTTCTACACACACACACACACTAGTAGTTTTGAAGGAAGACAAACATATTGTTCAAATACAGACCACAAATTAAGACTTGAGTCAGAAGACAGTGATATAGAGCGCCTCCTGCTGAGTGAGATGCACACTCTCTCAGCCTGGTACTAAATGTTAACGGATAAAGATGTTGTTGCTTGTAGAAAGTATTCGTTCTTCTTCTGTTCTGTAGCACTGCAGCCAAGACAGACATGTTAGGATTCCCTCTGTGTTTGTAGTAAAGTTTTTTTATTGGCCACATCAGTGAGGTTTTTCCACCATCGTATAAATTCATTACTCCCCATCATGAAGCCTGCAGGTGGCAGCGTCCACAGTTTTATTCGCAATAAGTCGAGAATTTAAGTAATTTAACTTATTCATTCATAAACAGAGTCAAAATATTACATGAACAAGTTTAATTTTTAAACCAATCATATTTTATTTTGCATTTGTAAGAAGCTTTTTGCTTGCAGTTTTCACCCGACAACAAGTTGCCAGTTTTTTTTTTTGTACCACGTTGCCAATCTGTGGATCCGCATTTGAGGTCATATGAAAATGGTCTTTTCTGTTGATTATTTTATATTTTTTAATTGAGCGGTTCAAATTGTTCAGTTAAAGGGACATAATAGGCATTTAAATTGATGTCAAGAAGAGGGACATGTTCTGAATTTGTACTTTAACACAAATACTGTACTTTAGCCAATTGATAGAAGGGTGTCATCATGGCAGAGGAGAAAACAACTTTGCGTGTAACATTGATCCTCTAAAAACCACTTTGTCTCCACTGTGATTGAAGGCTTTGGTTCAACGTCTACATCCTTGAGATCCATGGAAATCAGACCCAACATTTGTGGCCAAACACGAGAGTGTGGAAAAACCATCGCTAACTTTGTACTGTCCATGATCTGCTCTTCTCACGAAGGCCATTAAGCTCCTGCTTAAAGTGACATATCAGCCCGCCTACAGGAGAGCGTCATGTGACCGTGTGATGTCATTTCTTAACCAGTCATCTCAGAGGAGAAACAGAGTTTAAAAAAAAAAAAAAAAAGTTAAATTAAAGATCATTTTACAAAATATTTCCTGGTCTACTGCTACTTTTTCAACTCTAATGCTGCCATTTTTACTCATTGAAATAAAACCACATTATATAATGACGCAAAGTATTTTTTCTTGTCAAAAAGAAATATTTTGTTTAGGAGTCGTTTGCTCACTGGTTCCATCGCTGGACTTTCTGTTGGCAGTATTGATTTATTGATTTCTATCCATATACATATGTATGTGTATAAATGGATGTACATATTTACATGTATAAACATATTTTTTATAGTATTTATATGTATATCTACAGTATATACATATTTAATGGGTTGATGCATAAAAATATACAAATACAAAACACAAGTACTATTAAACATATGGCATTTCTGAATATATTAGCTTTAGTTTACTACAACTGAATCCAAGATGGATTTAGAGAAGATTATTAAGCAAGAAAAATACCTTATTGTAAAAAAAAAAGAAAAAATTTTGGAAAAAATGTGCCAAAGGGTGAAGTCAAACTTTTCAGTTTAAAGGTTTTCAGTTTAAAGCACTTGGTGAATAAATGGCACAAAAGGAATTTCAAAATCCTACACAATATCCAATCCAGTCACCCTATAAACCATATCTATTCTGATCCTAATCTGCAGTAAAGCAGTGATCAGTGAGACGTGAACGGCCGAGCACTGCTTGCGTAATTAGGCACAATGATGTGGACGTACCTTTGGTAAAAAAAAAAAAAAAAGATTTGTGAATAAACTTTTACTTGGTACGAAAGAGAACCTTTCTAAAAGTTCTTTGCTGCGTTCACATTAACATCAACAGTCTTTACAACCGTCCGAGCATCAATGGTTGACAAACAGGACTGTTAGGAACCAGAGGTCCAGTATCATCTTTGGAGTTGTCTCCTCCTTCAGATTGGTCAGTCAACACAGGACCTCCAGTCCTTCACCAGCAGCTGAGGTCATGTGACTACCAGTGTCATTTGTCCTTGCTGGGCTCAGGAACATTCTCCGGTGGAGGTAAACTCAGCTTTTTCATCTGCAGGTCCACTCGGGCTTTGCGGTGCTTCTGGACCAGGTTTCCACCCGCGAAGCCCAGGGCACCTCCTCCCAGGGCGGCAGCCACTCCTGCAGCTTTGAATCCTGCCAGTAGGCCTAACGGACCTCCCAACACACCCCCGATCAGGGCTCCGGCGACTGGAAGCACAGCCAACTTGTAGCCCACCGCCTGGAGAGACACAGGAAACAATCAGATCAGGGGCCGATGTTTGAAACCAGAACAGTTCTGGAAAAAAACAAACCTAATAGTTAATATTGACAGACATTGATCCTGTTTTCTCTTCTCTCCAGATCTGTGAATTGTTTCAAAAACAGACAGTATTGTTTCTTTTTTTTTTCTCTGTATCTGTTGTCTTTCCCGTCCTTTTAAATATAAATCCAAATATATATATATATGTATATATATTTATATATACATTCATACACATATATTTATACATTTATATATATATAAATATACTGTATATGTATACATACAGTATATACACATACAGACACACATATATACATATATACACACACACACACATATATATAAAGCATATATATATGTATATATGTATATGTACATATATATATGTACATATATATATGTATATGTATATGTGCTATAACATAAGTAGGGATGTCCCTAGAGGGCCGACTCAGTAATCCCGTTCTTCTTGAAGGGCCAGTTGTAACTAGAATATAGAATAGAATAGAATAGAATATTGTTCACTAAAATTAGAAATGAGAAGAATAACATTAAGATATGATAAGAATAATAAAAATCAATAATAACAAAAGAAAAAATATACTTATATATATATATAGACCAATTATTAAAAAGTTATTAAAAATAGGAAAAATCTAAATAAAACATTTTTTATAGAAATACAATATATATAAGTTGAAAGTGTTTATGCAGAATATTGGTTGTGTAGCCTGACTGCTGAGGGAATAAACCTGCACTAGGGCTTCTTTCTCCACTGTGAGTGCTGGAGGAGCTGCTCAGGTCCACCACAGTCTGGTGCAGTGGCGGTTATCCCTGGACAGAGCTCGCCCTCCTAGGGCCAAACCCCCCCCAACCCCAGAAAACAATAGCAAAGTGGATGGCAGAGGCCACCACAGAGTCATAGAAAGTCTGGAGGAGAGGCCTGAACACTCTGAAGGACCTCAGTCTCCTTGGGAGGTGGAGGTGACTTCTGCCCTCCCTGTAGAGGGCGTTGGTGTGAGTGGACCAGTCCATTTTATTGTTGAGGTGTACACCCAACTGAATTAACTGAAGGACTACTGGTGTTACTGCTAACTTATTGATAAATGTTTGTGATACTGATGATTATTTACTGAAGATGCATTGGTGTAAAATAAAAAACAAGACTTTATTATAAGACAACAGACAGGAAGGTTTGGAGAAAAAGCTAGAGAAGACAGATTAAGATG
>JAFBJS010003202.1:218231-242953 GCA_016785265.1 Paraplagusia blochii | reverse complement strand
ATTGATGGATGCAGTGAGGGAGGACATGGAGGTAGTTGGAGTTAGAGTTGAGGACACAGGACAGGGGGAGATGGAAAAGGATGATTTGCTGTGGGAATTGTGTCGTCCAGCAGGTGGGTAACGTTAGAGAAGAATCACATTTTTTTTAGATCATTTATATCCACATGAAGTCTCTTCATGGGAAACTGTAGCAGTTAGTACAGGAGTCCTGGGTTTGATTCCCAGAGAAACCGCTGGATTAGGTTTATCTTCTGGATCTTCTGGATCTGGATACTAATATATTAAAATATATTAAATTAAATAAAAACAATGTCGATATAACGCTGTGATCAAGATGAATCTTGTCCCCCTTGTCCTGTTGTGTCCAATACACTGATAAAGTCGGAGAGTGAATTTTTTAAAAATCACCTGTGGGCCAGTCTCAGGACAAACAGCTCCAGAAAGGCTGAGTCCACCAGTAAGTTCTGATCTTCTCGCTGGAGGTCGGAGAATCCGGGAAGTCGTTCTGCCCAGCACCGTGTGGTCTCCATCGAGATGGTTAACAGCCTGTAGAAGAGCTGGATGTGCTCAGCGTCTGAAGAGGAGGAAGGAGGGTCAGCAGCACTGAACTGTGAAGTGCAGAGAGGAAAGAAAAAAAAAAAAGTAATTACTAAAATAACATTTAACACCTGCTGCAGTTTTCAACAATTGTTTCAGGTTGATATATAAAGTCAATGGCGTCATGTTCTTGGCCGGCGGACCTGGCTGTAGTCGAACTCCCGGGGCGTGCAGTGGGAATAGGCCCTGAGCAGAGCAGAGAGCAGGCTGAGGGGTGGAGAAGGTGGAGAGGCCTCTGTCTGCAGCGGGCTCTTTGGTTTGGAAGGAAGGCGACCTCTGCGTCCCTTCAAACTGTCGGTGCGAACCACTGTGGAGCGAGGAGGAGGAGACGTCACTGATGTTATCAATACGCCGCGGCAGAAGTGATCAATGAAAACTGCCTCACATTCCCAACTTCCTACACAGGAGGCTGACAGCCAGCAGATGGCAGTGAAGGTGTTTCACAGACCAGGGCCTTGTGGTTATGGAAAAGTGTGGACAGGAGGTTGTTTTGTGGACGTGTCTGTGCTTGTTTTCTGGCATCAAGAGTGAGGAGGTTTTTCATGATTACTCAAGGCGGGATGCAAACCTTCAATCCTCCAGGATGTGCAATCTACAGCCCGAGGCCCAGGTACGGTACCTTTGTCCTTTTATTCTGGCCCAACTAACTAGAGGGAATTATATTATTCATATATTTTTTATTATACTTTTACCATTTCCCTACAATGACTGAGCCATTTCAGGCGTTTTCAGGCCTTGATGCATGATTTTTCCATAAATTTATCTTTGCAGGTAGGCCACCGTGCAAGACATTTCTTTCTGCAAGTCACCGTGCGCCATACTCTGAGCCTTCCTGTGGCTGGTGGGCCCACTCTGCTCAGAGGACCTCAGTGGCAACCTGGTGGAATGACACCTGAGACCTTGTAGACCAAAGACTTTTTCCTTAACCGCTAGACAAGAAGTCAAGGGGCGTAAAGGTCAAGGAAAGCTCAAAGTGGTGGCCTAACCACTGAGGTGCTCTGATCATAGCAGCGTTCACATCCACATAACTTCAAGTGGGCTCACTACTCAGAGGAAGGCTGACAGTGTGGTGCAGTGTGATTTGGGGTGCCAGCAGTGGAGACTGCCGCCCCTGGGACCTGATCACAGATAAGAAGATGAAAATGAATGAATGAATAATACTTTTTATTCCTTTTTTTTTTAAGATTCCCTGCTTGAGACATCACAAAGTCCCTCATATTGGTTCAGTCTGATGGTTTAGTCGCATCAAAATGACAGTAATCTTGAGTGATTATAAAAAGATATATTATTTACTTACTAAGTCAATTTTTTACAGATCCCAAAGAGAAATTTAGAATAACCAAAAAAGATGGTTCCTCACACTGTTATTTTTCTATTTTTCTTAAGATTAGAATGTAAAGTTTCTGTAATTTGTGCTGTTTTATCTTTCATACCTCCATCTATATTTAAAAGTTGGGTGGGGGCGTTTGCAAAGGCATCAAAATGGCGAAAGCCGCCAAAGTCTGAATCAAAATCCTGTTTAAAATACGAACTAAACGTTGTTCATGTCAGGGGCCTCACCTTCCTTCACCATGCCCACACTCAGACACTTCTGGAAGCGGCAGTACTGGCAGCGGTTGCGTCTCCTCTTGTCCACAGGACAGTTCTTACTGGCCAGACACACGTACTTGGCGTTTTTCTGCACGGTGCGCTGCGGAGACAGACAGGAGTGAGAAAGAGGGGACCAATAATCAGCCTCCAAACACAATCATCCACTGAAATATGTGATTTAGTTAATTCAATTCCAATTTTACTGCCCTTCCACTTCCTCCCCTGCCCTCCCTCTCCCTCCTCTCCGTCACAATCAAAGAGTTAGAGCGCAGGCTTGCAGGTCAGATTTTAATTACGCGCTGAAAGGCGGCAGTGACATCAGTATAATTAGATAAAATTAATTTTCCAACAAGACTCGCCTGCAGGAGGGACAATTTTATTAGCGCCCCAGCTCACAGTGGCGTGCCGAAGCTGTTCCCGCAAGACATGGAGTGGTGTGTGTGTGGGGCGGGTGAGGGAGGGCGGAGGATGGAGGATGGAGGTGGTGGATGCTGCTGCTGCTGCTGCTGCCACCCTAGCAGCTTCAGTATTGTGATGAATGTGAGTCTGAAGCTCGGGGGTCAGTCGTGGACTCCTGAGGGGCCTCGCGCCTCCCACCCTTCAATGAGCCTCGCAGGAGCTGTTTTCCCCTTCAGTGAGTCGGCCACGGGATTATGACTGACCCTGTTAGAATGAGCTGAGAAACTGGCCACGTGGGATGATCATGACCACGATAATAGTAATGATAATAACAATAAAAATAATAATAACATTCAACCACCGTCAGAGGAGGTTTGGAACAAACTCCATTCACATTTTCTGCTGTGTGTGTTTGTATATAATTACTCTTAGTTGAAGCACATGACAGGTATAAAACTTAATATTGGTGCATGTCAAAGATGATTAAGATTCTCAGGTTGTAAATCTTTCATCCAAGCTTTTAGTTTAAGAATTTACTGCCTCTACCTTCCTCTCCCCGTCTCTCTCTCCTCCTTGAACATACAGTCCACCTGCTTGCGAATCGCGACACATGCCAATCTATCAATCTATTACGGTTTCAACCGATAATAACTGAGCCGATTAAAAAAAAAAAGGTGTTTTAACTACGGCTGGGTTAAAAAAATCGATTAATCGATTTCGTGTTTCAATTTTAGCTTTGATTCTTCTGAGAATAATGTTGGTACTGAACTATAATTGATATGACAAAAACTGAATCGAAAACCGAAGTGAATCGTGAATTGAATCGAATCGAATCGAATCGATTTAGAAAATTTGAATCAATACCCAGCCCTAGTTTTAACTCAGGTCACAAGAAGTGTGGAACGGGAATTCTCCTCCAACATATCTACGTCATAGAAGTAGCCACGGTTGGGCCAACTTGTCATTCAGGCCCACCCAATCCAATGAGGGGGCTGATCAAACTTGGCTATAATACTTTGGGTTGGCCCACCCTAATTTTTTCAAGGCCCACCCATTTTAAGGGGTCTGGCCACGCCCCCGATCTACGTAAAACGTATCCTGTTCAGTGTGAGTGAAATAACACACACAAAAAAGGTAAAACTACAATAAAGCAAACACAAAAATGACATACCTGTATAAAAATGTCCAAACATTTTGATTCGGATACCAACACAAAACTGACATATGCAGCCGTTTGCCTCCAAAACTGAGGTAGACGCCTCAGAAACCTTTGTGCGATTCAGCAAATTCGGTAAAACTCTGGTATGGTGATATCAGATTTTCATTTTCAGAGGACCTGATTATGATCTTAATGATATTACTAACACCAACCGTACGATATTATAGGACAGTGCTTCCCAATCTTTTTCTGTTACGCCCCCCCTTGCAAGAGGAAAACAATTTGCGCCTCCCACTCTCCGCCACAACTATAAATAACAGCATTTGTCTATAAAATTGTTCTAGCTACACCTCTGTATAACATCGTATCCTTGTTAATGTAAAGAAAACAAAAAAAGAGATATAGTTCAACTTACAAGGATGTGCAATTACACTTTATTGTAGTATGGCGGAAAAAAAACATGTTCCCCAGGGTCACACGTGCCCCCCTCAGCATCGCACCGCGCCCCTCCGGGGGGGCCCGCCCCACACTTTGAAAACCCCTGTTTTAGGACATCCCGATTAAAACTGCATGGAGCCACTGTCTCCATTGACGAGATTCATCCTGCAGAACGTACGAGCAACTCAATTTTTTTTTAACTTGACTTGCACCTGTGTTGCCCAGTGACCAAAAACCATCGTGAGCAGCTGCGATGTCCGATTCAGACATGGGACTAGATTCATCTTTCCTTCACACGTGGTTGTGGGTAGAAATGTTCGCAAGACAGGTGCAACAGCAGACCTGAGCACCAGCAGTCGGTAGTGACTTAAAACTTTCTTAAAACTAGCGTCAAGCGTGTGGTTTGTGTTACAAAAAATAAGACACAAGAAGTTCTACGACAATACTCTCTGAGAATCGTGGTCTCACAGCCCACAGGTGTCTCCAGGCTTGACTTTTACTTCACTGCCGTGAAATGCTCCTTCAGACATATCTGAAATTCCTTAAGCCGGTTTTGCCAACGTTGTCTCAACCTTAACTTTCAGTTTCTAAAAACGTCTCTGAACCCAGGCATTGTGTTACAGGATCTTTTGACTGAACTAATAACACAAACCAATTTTACAAAATGAGGATAAATTGGCCGATGGTATTGGACATTGGACAGTAAAAGTCAAAGTCTCATCTGTCTGGACAAAGTCTGGACACACTTAAAAACGTAACCACCCACATACTCAGACAAAGGACACACTCAGGAAACAAAGTACCAGAACAAACTGTAAACTAAACTAACGGATGTCAGCGTGTCCCCCTCTCCCGCCCCCCCCTTTTGTCTTTACCGCCTATAAAACACATCAAAACAAATAAATCCAATTAGGAACCTCTCGCACCACACATGCCCGAGCCCCCGGGAGACCAATAACACACCAATTATTTCATGTACTCCGGCGCCAGTGCGGAACTGGAACGTAATAGTTGCCAGCGTCGGATGGGAGTGGTTGCCATGGCATTGAAGATCACTATGGATGTGTGGCTCTCATCCCTTCAATGGTCAGTGACCTGTGTGTGGGGATAAGTCACTTATGGTCATTACCGCGTTTGAAGGAGAAGAGGATCTGTTTAGTGGGAGTGTGACCCAAACACCAGGGACAAACATCTAAGACTTTATTTATAACTGTATAGGCATGGACGGAACCTGGTTGATCACAGATATTAGTGCTTTTCTCTGTCCCCTGATTAGAGAACAGTTGGACAATCTTCTCTAGAACAGAAGTTTGGACCTATCATTGGAAGTAAGATTCCCGATGGTTTTGGAATACAAATATAGTTACATGGAGGGCAACGGGACGAAGTCCGCTTCTTAAAGACACTTCAAATTTAATCCAACATCTGCCATCTCTAATCCAAGATCAACTGTCAACCAAGAGTTGGGCAAACTAAGGCCCGGGGACCAGATGTGGCTTTGTAATCCAGCCCGCCACACGATCGCTTGCGAAACCAGTGTCTGCAAAGCATAGATTCAAGACAAAAATAAAAAGTGTCTTTGAATTTTCATATTTTTGACATTATTTAGTCAGTTATTTTAGTTGACATGGACGATCCACGTCTGTGCTCCTAATGCGGCCCGCAGCCCAGTTTTAGGACCAATTGTGGGCCGCGAACCAGAACGTTTGCCCACCCCTAGACTTATCACATCTCAACCAAGATGTTTCTTCTCTCATCTAAGACCTACCACCACTCAACCAACGCATTATACTTCCCATCCGAGACGTTTCACTTCTTCAAGATACCTACTCCATCCACTTGTGGTCAAAAAGACCTGATTGATGGAGAACCTACAAAGACAGTTGTTGAATATTTTGTATTTTTTTTTCTTGAGCACACTGGAGGTTCAGATGTGAAGCTCCCGGCTGAGTGTGGCCCAGGTGGCTGATCCCTGAGAACATTCCTCTGACATCACCCCCTAATTTATGGTAATTTATAGGATAATTGGTTCCAAGGTAAACCAAAGTTTGAGGGAGATCAATTAGGGATAACTGAGGCTCTCATGGGTAAATGCCTGTGTCCAACCTCTTATTTCTGCATGTGTACGTCCCGTCTTGTGTGAGTGTGTGTGTGTGTGTCCTGTGACTTTGCTATCTGGACCAAACGAGGACCACTGGCCTCTAAACAGAGACACTACATATCAGGGCTAATAATAACTCATTAGACTCTGATAACAATCACAGAGCTGTCTCCGAACATGCGAGAGGGACCGTGGACATCAAGACTCTACTGTGGTAGAAAACTGACCTGAGGTTCAACCCTTGTGGGTCCATTTCGATCAACCTGAAATCTGTAGCTTTTGTTGTTTTGCGAATGCACAACTTAGAAATTAGTGTAAAAAAATCGAAAATTACATTTTTTTTTATCTACAAAAATTCTGAACCCTTTCCTTTAACGCAGCTGTGTCTGGGACCACAATGAAAACCACAAAACACACACAAGCTCTGCTCTTTTCGACTTCTGAATTCTGAGAAACGTCAGAACTGAAGGATGACTTCACAGGTAAAAGTGCAGAAAAAGCACATTCACCCACAAACTGCAGGTGATGTGGTCGCTGCAGAGACACGTAAAGGCAGAATCCGGACATGTTACACGTGTTTATGGACTCAGTTTACATTGATGGACCCTCCAGGACTTTTTTCCCCATTCTTTCTGCTCCTATTGTCCCCTCCGTCCCGTCCACTTTGGTCCATAATCACCTTCAATCAGCCTCACTGTCTGAAGGTGCATGTAGAAACAATGTTTTCCATAAAGCTATTTTATAGCTTGATTTGTAGACTATCATTCAATACGCCCTGCATGTACTTGTGAGTTATTGTTGTCTATTCTTTGGCATAAATTACTTACTAAATAAATCTAATCTAGGGTTCTCTTATATTATTATATTATTGTTATTGTTCAAACACTTAGATTTTAATTCTGATTTGTACTGATTGAAGGAACCCCGCCCAAAAAAATGGTATAGGACCCTAAATATATACATATATACACACACATATATGCATATACATATATATACATATATGTGTATATGTATATATATATATATATATATATATATATGTATATATAGGTAAAACCAAGCCATTGTGTCATCATATTTTTATTTTTTGGAGAAAAAAATTATAAAAATTTGACCGATATTTTATATATTTTCTATATTGGGACGATCATTTTGGTTCACCGATATTAATGGACATCCCTAATTTAATTTTACAAGTAGGACATGGAAAGACAAGTTCTGTAGTAAATTAAAAAAGTATGTGAATAGAGTTGATGCCCAGGATGAGACAAAAAAAAAAGCTAAATTGTAAGTTAAGGCCGGTTGCGTTAAAAAAAGCTTTTCAAAATATATATTTAAATGAATGATTGGTTTTAGCCAAAAGCTGACAAATCAAATCAAAAAATGTAAATGAAAAAAAAAAAAACTCTAGATAGTAAATTAGTGAAGAACAATGAGAGGAAAATGTTGTTCCACTGGAAATAATGAACAGGTAAAATTAACTAAGTGCTAACCTCCAGTCAGAGTGAAAATGTGTTTAAAAAGTCTGTAATGAAATAAAAAATAATAATTTATGAACCCACGGTTACGGCTGAATGTGTAATAGCCATTCAGGAATAATTAAATACGGCCATTAGAATGATTTTAGAGAAACAGTAAATCAGTATAATCCCAGTCATAACGTTCACGTGGGGCAGGCCGGAGATATCTGTATGAATAAACATGTTTTTCTTCTGCACGTCAGTGTGTGGTCATGAATGTGTGCATGCTTGGCTGCATCTGCATGTGTGTGAAGGAAACATGCTGAGGTTTGACAGGCTGTGTGGCTGCTGAGCGCAGGCTGCACTGAGTACAAACAGCCCACAGCCTCCCACCACCAGACACTGCTTTCATGAATTAACAAATGAAAAAAAAAATTGAAACTAAGTGATAATTAATTTGCCCCAACCAGGGGCAATACTCAGTTGGCCCTCCTTCCTACTGTCTCTTCATGACTCTGCCTTTGCCTCATGCTTATGTGAGCTGGATACATTCACATTACACCATAAAACCGTGTGCGGTGCGAGTAGATCTGAAGTGACTGCGATTTGATGGCGATATTGCGTGTTAAGGAAGTCAAGGGTTAGTCGCCCCCGACCGGCGTTACTAAATAATTTCTGAAACTGAGTCATTTTATCCACAGTCTTATGTCACAGATCTGTGGTCACTTCTGTGGCCAGTGAGTCACAACAAAGATGCTGAGATAAAAAAAAAAAAGTTAATTTCAGAGACAATTCCCCTTTTTTACTACAGTATCTTCATGTCAAGACCTGGAGCGTCAGCCTTCGACAGTAGCCCTGACTTCTTTAACATCTGTGTGTGTGTGTATGTGTGTGTGTGTGTGTGTGTGTAGGAGGTTGAGGAGCCATGGCTTCCTGTGTTGTTTGATTAACCTTTTTGATTACCACAAAATCCACCGGCAAAACGGCAACATAATTTGTTGTTTGAATGGATTCAGTTGAATTTAATTTATTTAGTGTGGATTATTTATAAAAAGTTAAATTTTCAAAGCATAACATTAGCACAAAAAGAGACGAATTAGTGTTTAAAATGAGAATTGATGAAAGATAAGTTAAAAACTTTGCAGATTTTTTTAAGAAAAGCTTTGATTTGTTTTCAGTAAAGATAAATTTAATAAAAATACACTCTTTCCATTGTTAACGTGGTAAATAACTATTCTAGCTGCAAATGTTTTGGTGCAAAATCTACATAGGTGGTTAGAATGTCCATGTCATATCACTCCAGTCATCAAATGGTTCAATGTGTTTGCGCATTTTTGTCAGAAGGAAAATTAAGGCTTGGAAAACCGTTGTCATTCATTGACAAAAGCAGAGAAAATAAAATATGATTTCAAACATAAATCTTATTACAATATCTTGACTGTATTTCCTATTCATTTTACAATGTATGACGATAAATAAAAGTGTGAGTTTTCATGTGAAATTCAAAAAAATCTGGGTGACCCCAACATTTGGACCGTAGTGTGGCTCCCAATTTGATCACGGCATTTGATCCCAATCCCATATAACAGTCAACCATAGTAAAGATCATTATTTTATAGACGGAACCCTGAAGAAGCCACATCTAAAACTGTTTCACTCAGAGAGCAAAAAAAAATATCCATTTTCAAAGGTGCAAATCAGTACTGCAACCTTTGAAAGTGTTTTCATAAGTCTTTTTGTCAGAGGGCGTGAGTCGGGCTCCGGTTTTAGGATGACTCAAAAGATGATTTAGTGAGAGCAGGGGAAGATGTAAAGTAGGAGTGAAGCCAGTGAAGGAAAACCGGTGTAAATCAGTTCATTCAGTTCAATTTACACCTTTCCACGATTAATGGTGGAAAGTTATTTATAATTGTACTTTTATATGTGTCTCTGCACAGTACAAGACTGAGAGACGTTGCTGTAGGCATTAGGACATCCAAAAGCTGGTTTGGGGGCCATGATTGGTTCAAGGACTTTTCTTAGGGTCCCAAAAACAACTTGAGTTTTTTTAAACCCTGTTTAGTTGGAATATTCTCTCCAATATACAGTCACAGTAATGTGGTTGGTGTTTTTTTAGATTTTTTTACGTAACCTAAAAACTACAGATGTTTGCTGATATCCGATTAAGTCAAAACCCTTTTTTTACGATACCAACATCAGCTGATGCAGTATATGCAGCTGCTTGTCCCTAAAACAAATTGTCTTAGGATCCTTGGTGCAATTCCACCAAATTAGGCAAACCTAGGCATTGTGTTATCAGATATTTATTGTCAAAAGAAAAACCTTATTGATATGACATAATAATGCTAATATCAGGCTGATAATATCGGCAAACCCTACTGAAAACCATATTTAAGAGGAAAACGTTGGAAAGGGGTTTTCTTTACCTTGAAGAAGCCTTTGCAGCCTTCACAGGTGCGGACACCGTAGTGCTGGCAGGCGGCGTTGTCCCCACACACGGCACAGGTGCCTTCTCCTTGAGGGCCACGTGGGGGCGGTGAGGGCAGGCTTTCCCCCAGAAGAGGGCCACAAGGTCCGAGAGCCAGGGAGCGGAAGGCGAGGCTACCGCCAGCAGCCCCGCGATGGAGCTGGTACATGGGCTGCTCCAGAGCCGGACCATGAGGATGTGACACCGAGGATGAAGAGGACGAGGAAGATGAGGAGGTCCTTGGCAGGCCTCCTCCCAGACTCTCAAAACCACTGATGCTGCCACCGCTATGAGGAGGCGAGTGCTGGTAGAAGTGGGAGAAGCGGGGAGACTTGAGCGGGCCTGTTTCTAGGCCGGAGCCCAGGGAGTGGGGATGCGATGGGGGAGCCAGGGAGTGTTCCTCCCAGAGAAAGGAGGCGGCGTGTTGTGGTGGCAGAGAAGGGGTGGTGGGAGTGGAAGGAGGTGACTGTTTAAAGTACATGGTGGAGGAGGACATGGTCTCCAGGGGCGAGGCCGTGGGGTAGCTGTCTTCTTCCTTCTTGATGGTGGGCCTGTGCGGGGGCATCTGGTAGAGGCAGGAAGACTTGGGCTCGTAGCTTCCGTCCACGAAAACGTTGAAGCTGGGGAGCGAGGTGGTGGCGGCGGCAGAGATTTCACCCCCGCCCAAGTCCAGCTTGGTGTAGTCGGGAGTCATGAGGTCGGAGCTGTAACCCTCGCCCTGGTAACTGAAGGACTGGCCTGAGTAGGCTGAGCCTGGAGGGGCGGGCCCGTACTGAGCCTGCACACAGGGCATGTCTACCAAAAGGACAAGGGACACGAAGGTTAGAGCCGCGTGGCACTTCCGGCGACACGTCAAAAAACTCCAACTCCTTCAAATAGCATTTCGTTCACTGTTAGTGGACTATAGCTGTACAGCCACGATGATTAGTCAGAGAGGGGGCGGGATTATGCACACTGAAGGAACCATCCAATAGTTAATCTGGGAAATTAAGAGTCTACTTGTAGCACATGCACACAGAGGTATAAAAACTAAAACAGACAGAACAGTCAAACAGTGGACAACGAACAGCACAGCTCTATTGGAACAGGCAGTTTTCCTTTGGTCAGATTTTGGATGCACCTTTCAAGGAAAGCCTCTGATTCTCCCAAAGTTAGTACAAACCAGGGGTGTCAAACTCACTTCCACCAGGGGGCGGAGGCCACACATCATGTAGTTGTGACAAACAGACTTAAGTAACAACAAATGTTTGCATTGCTGTATAAAAAAATGATCCAGTTTAAAAAAAATCAAATTATTATCAGGCAAATGCCTTTTGAGCTTCTGAGGGCCACACAGAATGATTTTGTGGACCACATTTGGCCCACGGGTCTTGAGTTTGACACGTGTGGTTAAGACAGAAAAGGTTGCGCAGAATCAGGAAATCCAGTGTGTTGGTGTGTGATTCCGTGTTTAGATTCTATTTTAAACCCTACATATAAGGATCTTTTGGGGCCTGACTGGAACGTGACCTGAACTTAGTCTCACAACCACCATAAAATCTGAAAAGTAACAGTTTCCATCTCTGATCTGACAAAAACCTCAAGGCTGGAAATATCCTCTGTACTCACACACACACACACACACACACACACACACACTGATAAATGTCGATCCGCAGACAAACATCCCTCTAACTGCTGCAGACGCCACGTCTTTGCGTCTTCATTTCCCCCCTTGATTTAATTGTGACGCAGTCAGAGCAGACGTCATCATCTCCATCAACCGTGCAACGTCATCACCTTCATTCACATCATCATTAAAACTTCCAATCAAACTCTAACGCACTTCCATTCACCTGTAATTGCGCGCGCGCGTCCGCTCCTGGCGCACAGGTGCGTGCGTTAATCGGCCCTGGTCGTGGTCTCTGTGCGGGATTTTGTGACGTTTGCTCATCGCTCGGAGCGGAAAACTGTCAACAGCGACGCGCAACGTGGACGCTCTGCCCCGCAATGCCCCCCCGGTCCCTGCGCGTCCAGGTTTGTCGAGTCAAACACGGGACACGTCGTTGTTAAAGCCCTCACAAATACCTCCTGTCCCCCGGGGGCCACCACTGGGAATCGATTATGTTTAATTTGCAGCGGCTCCAATCCGGTCCCAACAAAATAAAAGTCCTGTAAACTTCATTAGAAACCTCACATTGTTCCGATTTAAATGACTGGGTAGCAGTGATACAGTTGAGAAGAAAAACACGGAGCCTGTATAACATTTGGTCTGCGGTCGTATAAACTGCATCACGGTTTATGAGCGGAAGTCGGACCGGAGTAATGATGGTTGAATTAAATCATAGTTTGATGAGGATGCGCGTTCGGCCCGAGAAGACACTTTCGCTCAGTCTGACTGACTTTTTTTTAAGAGTGCACGAACCGATTGGACGATTAAAATAATATCACAGCTGCAGGACGCGTCAGAGGTTCGAGTCTCTCTGGTCTGAGTGGAGAATATTGAGCTGCTCCACTTTCTTTTATTTGAGGATGTGAGTCAAGCTGCAGGCCTACGTAGGTTTGACGTCATTGACTTTTTTTTTCTTCTTCCACGAGTGACCAGATCTTCAACCCACGTGGAAAACACACTCACACACACACACACATGCATGCAGCATTACAGGCGCCATGGGGTCTGCACGGGCCAGGGCTCTTGTTTAAATACTTTTACAAATGATTGTGATTAGACACCAGGAAAAGAAAGAGGAGCGCGGTGACCTGCTGGGTCACACACTCTCTCCGTCAGTGTCCGTGTCCGTGAGTGTGTGTCCTGCAGCAGGCAGACGAACACAGACGGTTCGTGGTGCAGTTTGTCATCGACGACAGACGGGAGCGAAAAGACAAACAGGCTTCACGGTTTACAAGCCGCGACTCCATCACAGTGTCGGGATTAGGGTGTTGGAGACGGGACGGGTGGAGGAGGAAGAAGCTGAGTACAAACACACACAGAACTCTCCCTTTCATCCCTGTACATGTAAACATGGACGAGCATCAGTAAAACAGCATGCGCCCTCATCTGAAGAAGAACCTGTTCCTCACACACACACCCTAACACACACTTCCCAACACAAAAAGAACAGACACGGGCAAACTCCGGCCCGGGGCCCGGATGCGGCCCGTAAGACTTTTCTTATCGACCCGATTTTTTTATGCAGTGCCCGTGTTTCCTCAATAGGTGGCATAAAAAGGCTGGAAGTACTGATTTTTACATGTCATTTTTTTGGTTAACGGTGCCGAAAATATCAGTTGGACCTTAATTAACATAATTACGTAAGATGGATATTGGTTTTTCCTCCGATAACACGATGCCGGAGTTTTGCCAAATTTGCTGGAATCGCATTCTGGGTTCTTGGGCGTTTAACTCAGTTTTGAGGGCAAACTGCCGCGTATATCGATATCGGAGAATTAAGTGTGACGACAATATCGACAAAAGTGAATATCGGACATCCCTAGTTTTAGTTTATGGAACGCTCCAATCCATCAATCTGCTCTTGACCAAATCTCTAGTAAAAAAAAAAGAACATTGTCTTGTTCTGGCATTGTCCTACACTGACAGGTGTATTTTTATGTGTGTTTGTGTAGTAAGGGGGGGTGGAGGAGGTGGTGGAGGAGGAGGAGGTGCAGGTGGAAAGGAGGACAGACAACCCAAGCAGCCAGACACAGGTGTTGGTGCAGCGGAGGGAGCTCTAACCTCGAGGTGTGCATTTCAACTGGACAAACTGCAGCTGTTCCAATAACTGAGTGCGCCTGTTCATTGTCAGAATGCCATAGATCTAACAAATAAAAACATCAGGGTGGCAGACATAAGTAACAAAAAACAAAAAAAAACACAAGTGTGTATTTTATCTTTATTCACTTGATTCATCTTCTGTCAGATCTCACATATGTGGCATTAATTTTAGTTTTAAACACGCGGCCGATACATATCGGTGCACCACATCTGTTCCCAACCTTTATTTTTTTTGCAGACTGATTTAATATCTCGACTCAGAACTGACGCACAAGAGCGGAATCTCAACTGTTGTAACATCTCTGTCAGTGAAGTTTATGGATCTCCAATAAGAGGAGTGTCAGCGCAAATAAAGACCGAAAGAAAGAGAGTAAAAAGAGAAAGATTCAAAGTGAAATCATCTGATCTGTTACTTCCTACCTGGTGAGAGAGCTTCGCGCTGAATGGTGCTGGGTGTCCGGGATGGAGGGCTGGCGTGGCTGCTGCCGGGACAGGGCTTCTGGAGCGGGGAGGAGGAGGAGGAGGACTCGGCGGTTGTTGCAGAAGAAGTGTCCGGTCGCCGGGACTCCGAGCTCAGCTGGACGCACTCTTCTGAACCTGTGTTTGGAGAAGAAGGAAAATATGTCACATTAAAAAAAGAAAGAGATTTTTTAAAAGACCCAGTCGAGTTTGATTAAATTATAAATGTCTTTTTGTTACTTTTTTCTTTAAATGTTCTCGTCATAGGTGAGGAAATTTTTTTTTACAGATGTTCATTTACATCTGAGAAAATCGGAATAGAATGTGCAGAAAAATAACAAATGAGGCTGTAAAATAAAATAAAAAAAATTTGAATTACCAGTACAACATAAATCAGACAAATTTCTAAAGTCAACAGTCACCAGTGTGTTAGATTAAGATCAAGAAGATATGATTAAAAAAAACCACAACTGAAGGCGTTTTAGTCATTTCAAGACTGGCGCGTACGTGGGTGAAAGGTTTCATTCTACCACACAAGGTACATCCAGAATAACACCGCTCCTGTTATCACTCTGTCACATCTCTGTTCCTCACTCAGGCCAAACCATCTACATCCAAAAAAAATATATATATATATAAATATATATATATATCAAACCCATCTTCTGCAGGACACAGACCTACAGAAGTGACAACCTTCACCGACTGTGTCCCTCGATCACCGCGGTTCTCCTCCTCTGACCGATCCCTGCACCCTTGGAGGGTTCGAGAGAAACACTGATGTAGAGTTTAATATTGAAGAGTCGAACCTGAAACCCACCCACGACTCCACTGCAGCAGGACGCGCAGTGTCAACTGGATTTCAAGGCGTAGAGCGCCCCCTTCTTGCCACAGCTGCAGAGTCAGTCCGATACTAACGGATGTCTGACCATTGTGAGATGCGGTCAATATCGTACCTTGACTCCCCTGGAGACCTCAGTGCAGGTCACTGCTGCTGGATCTCTGGGCCAGACCTTTGAACCAGGACCAGGCATCAACAACATGGCCTGAACACACTCGATCTGTGTGTTCTAGCTCTACAATTTTGACAGAACACTAAAATGACAATGAAAACTTTAAATTAGAATAAAACTAAGAACGAAAGTCTTGCAATCTGTGCTGAGTGATGTCGATCTTCACAAATACAATTATAATTATTTTTTATCAACACATTTATGTTTTATACACGTGCAGAAATTGCAGAAACTGCATTTTTCATCTAAAATGTTTAATATAAATTAAAACTTTGTGAATGTACAAGTAATTATGTGGATTTTTATTTTATCACAGAAAATAAATATAAGAGATGTTAAGATATATGTGGGGACGTGAAATATGGGCTTCGCTCTCCTCCCAGCCCTGGGTCGACCGGTGCTCGGAGCCCTGGCCCAGTGCGCACCGGTAACCAGGAGAACCACATAAGAGCTGCAAAGCACGCGTCCCGGAGTGCCGGTAGCCCCCGGTAGCCCCCGATACCAATAACGCCGGACAGCGCGAGGCTTCCAGCAAACAGAAGAAGAGAAAGGAGAGGACATAAAGCAGAGACAGGAGAAATATGTGAGTTCTGTAAATCAGAACCTGAGAGGGAAGGTGTCAGAGGAGCCTGTGTGCCTGCGTGACGCGTGAAAAGAAGTGCAAAATCAGCTGGTTAACTTTGTGGCGTGTCTACACTGAGGTTTATAAAAATATGACACCGAATACGATGGTTCCTTGACATAAAAGTGAAGGAAACCCCCCTCTCTGTCCTTACACATGTGCGTCAGTGGAGGAAATCTTTGTTGGCCACCAGTCAGGTGCCAGCTCAGCTCATTTTCAACGCCTTTCGTGGAACTAGGACCTTCACAATAATAAAAAAAAAACTTCCAAACTTCTCACGAAAACGTAAACACAACTTAAAATACCAACTAACTCCACTTAAGACCAGGAATCAAGGCGATTTTTCACTCTTCACCATGGAGTCCGTTCTGCGTCCGGATCAATCCACGGCTTCTAATTCCCATGACAACCACATCAGGATATAATCTATACCCAGCACAAATTAAAATAATCCCCATATGCTCTCTCACACACCAGTATCCAACATTAACACTACATCGCGGCTACTGATCAACAGGTGGCGCACACAAAGTTGAAGGAGAGCCGGCACAGGTGCCGGGATCTCCCCGCAGCCCCCGTGCGTAAACGTCCGTCCGCGGGTGTTTCTCACCGGCGCGGCCCGACACAGCGGCGGTGGTCATTCATTCATTACTTACTGCTTTGCCGTAGCGGTTCCGTCTTTACATGTGGTAATAACCTCTCGTGAAGTATCCTATGTCCATCCAGAATATTCACCAGGAGCCGAAGCGAAGTGGAAAAAAATAAAAATAAAAAAATGAGCGTAAAGCTTAAAATAAAGGTGAGGGTAAAAACGGCGTAATAAATGACAGGTCGCGTACAGGATGCATCGGTGGGAGCGAAGTTTTTCTTTTCCTAAAGTAAGAAAAGTAGAAAAAAAACTCTATAATATTTGTTTTAAAAGTCAAATCTCCCGTCGGTGAGGAGTGTGTCAGCGTCCGTCCCTGTGAGCGGAGTGTGTCAGTGCTGATAGTGGTGCTTTGCAGTGTGTGCGTTTGTTTATGCGCGCCGTCTGAGCGGAGAAAGTCAAATAGTGCATTTATGAGGCTCTGCCTACACATAGAGCTGGATGGTATGCGCTACGTCAATGTGACGCCATGGGAGAGGTGACGTCACTCCGTCGATTCCCCCGCCTCCCTGTGTCTGTGTCTTTGGCTAATGTGTCCGGTACTGTACAGGCAGACGGAGAGAGAGAGAGGTAGAGAGCTGTAGAGAGAGAGCGAGCGCGCGCTAGTGGTTGGTTTGACGGTTGCAGGACAAACAGTGACGGAGGATCCGCCTGTGTTAACGCTTATTTTTTTTTCATTTATTTCTAAGGTGTGTTTAGTTTACGCACCGGCCTATTGTCCTGCATACCTCACATATTCAAAATATTTGTTTACACAGTTAAAGATAGTTTATATGACATATTTTTCCAGATGTGACTCTGCCTCTCCCAAACACAGAATTTCATAGGAATTGGATTTGAACTCATAGTTTAGTCACAAACTATTTACATTTTGATCTGGTATTTCAAAAGATACTTTCACATAGTAATAATTCCTTTGTATTTCTGCACCATCCCACAACGTTGAAGAAGGCAGGGTCAGTGACAAATTGAATGAAGTGTTTTTTTTTCTGGTTTTCAGTATAAATTTAACAGCAGATGTGGTTTTCTTACGTAAACACTGGTATTTTATTTGGCCACACTGACTGGGCATCACGACCAGACTGGTTTCAGTGCATTGTCCAAGGGAAACTTGAAATACAGAACTCTGAAACCGTGTAGGTAATGACCTGAATTGAACTTTTTTTTAGTGTATTCTCTAGGTATTAGTATTAGCAGCAGGTATGTTGTAAACTACATTAATCTTGACAGGTATACTGTACAAGTACATTCACCGTAGAGGCTTTAGTCACTGTTGACACGTTTTATCTGTTTAACCCTTTGGTAAGCATTAGAAATGTGCTTCTTATTCTCTGAAATTCCATGCATGCCCCCAGGTTCAATTCACAATTAAAATGAGTGCTCATTAAAAAAGTTTACACCCAAAATATGGGTTTAAAAAAAACTTTTCCAGAGTATATCCTTACAATTCCTTACTTTTGTGTTCACAGTATAAGTTGTAACAGTGGCACTAGTCTAGTATCATCTTAAATACATTAGAAATGATGTTTCGTAGATACATTGTAAATATATTACAACTAATACTAATTTCAAGTTATTTTGATCGCCAAAAATACATTCTCCACTGATAAAAATGCAAGAATTATCCAGAAAATATTTTATACTGATAGATATTTGAATCAGAACTGTAAAAATGATGTCTATTAAATCCCTTACAATGTATTATTTCAAAAAATAGTTAGTAAATATTATTCTGCTTCAATTTTATTATATTTACAGCTTGACTTCACCCATATGTGGACACGTCAAATAAGTATGTCATTGAGACTGTAATATTTGACCATATGTCATATTACAGGACACGTCTTACTTACATAAAGTAGAAAGTGAATGGTTTCTATTATGATATAAAGCTTTTAAATGAGTAAAAATAAATCTGTACAGGATATATTTACACCTTACAAGTGTCCAGGAAGAACAACTGTGGCTTAAAATTACTTTTTGGTAATTTATGTGAGTTTAAGTTGGTGGTAAACCCTACAACCCTCTCCTACTGTGTTGTAAACTCTAAATGTACCGGTGGGGAGCGTAGGATAAGTGAGGGAGCAGAGAGAAAGGTCCACACCGTACAGGCAGTGAGTACAAAAGAGCTGAGGGAGCACAGCAACCAAAAAATTAAAAAGCTCAGCTGGAAGCTCGGAGAACAATGACTCCGACGGGCCAATCACCACGCGCCTACTTTTCACTCAACGTCCTAATTCTGGCCAATGACCAGCTCCAATGGGCGGGGCCAGCCTTGACGCACTGAGGCTCGTGATTGACGCAAGCTTTCTAAATTTAGCCGATGGCGGGCGGAGGGAGAGTGAGATAGTAGAGAACCCATTCATTGCGCCAGCCCAACTATTTTAGCGTTGCGACTATGATCCGGCCAAGCCAAATATAGTCGTAGACAGGTATTTTTAGCCTCAAAGCGTGTCCCCGTTTTCATTCGTAAAGGCAACCTGAGCGCCACCGGCTCGGTGTGAAGGAAGCTACGGCTCCACCGCCTGTAAACATGTTTAACAGACGCCTCTCTCAGACGTTAGCTGTCTCTATCAGCGGGGAAAAGCCCGGGAAAGTGAGGAGACGAAAAAACACACACACACGCAACAGGTTTGTAAAGTACGACGCTTTCTTTTCCCTCCACACTAACCCTAGAGTTGAACCGGAGTAACGGCTTCTCAAAACGGCTAAGAAAAAGTGGGGAGAGAGCCGGAGCTGAGTGTGTACTTTTGACGCACTGTCAGGAGCGCGTCCTTCCTGGGAAATCCCTCCTCGGTTACACCTTGAAACAGGAACTCACCGAAGGAAAACCTCACATCTGTGCGTGTGCGCGCGCATGCGTGTATATAAACAGAGAAAGTCCTGTTTTAACCACAAAACAACATCAAGATGTCCAGTTTTGAATCCTATCCCTCAACAAATCTGTTTATTCCGTCTCTTGTCTTGATGTGAACTATGGCCAGTTTATTATACAGGGAAGCCTTGGCCAGTATGGCAGTGCCAGGATCAGTAACACGGCAGGTTGATCACATGACACTAGTTCTCAGTCAGAGCATCAAAACACTGGGCTTTATATTATAACATTAAAACACACATTAGTACCAAACAACACTCTTGATTTTTAAAATGTAATTTAAAACTACAACAAGGGAATTTGAAGAAGATTGCAGAAAATATTTGTCTTTAACGTTGTGCAGTTCCACCATATCTATAATATATATATATGGTCATTATTAAAAATGTAACGTGGCCAGTAATAATCTATATTCACAATATAAGGATGAATGTAGAAACACTAGAATTTGAGTTGTCAACCGTGAAAGATGCAATAACAGGATTTTATTAAATACAGCAAAATTAAGTTTATGTTAAAATAACATGATATAAAAATAGGAGACAGACAATGTTCTGGAATTGAACCATCCACTGTTTTGGTTTCCTATCAGAGAGTCAATCAATCAATCTATAAAATTTTATTTATGTAACACACATTTACAAATCAAATTTGACACATAGGGCTTTTTCTCAAAGTTTGGGATCAGTAATGTATCTTTTTCTTTCCTTTCCTTAAGAGATAATAAGTTTTTATACATATAAATAAATGATATAAAAATTCTGTATTTAACATACCACTTACATGCTAATCTGCATTGCACATTTTGTAATAAAAATAATTTACCACAGATATTCTTATGTTTTCCTTTCTATGATTGTGTTCTTATTATTCTTATTACATCCTATTGTTATTCTTCTCAATTCTTTGAAAGCTACTGTAAAAAGTGTGTTTCCCCCTCGGGGGAGGAACAATAAACTATTCTATTCTGTTCTATGATATTGTCTTTTTACTTTTTTATTGTGTTTTATCCTCTGCTACCTAAACCACTCACCCTGAATAACCCCTTGATTTCCAGGGGTATAACATAGATCACAAGTTTGTGAAAAAAAGTAGGTCAGCAGGGATAATGGCTCATTATTTTGCAGGAAGCTATGCTTTCAAAATTGGAATATTATTGTGAAAAAAAAAGTCTCATCAGCACATTGGAAAACAGTGGCGCTTTTTGAGTGGTGTCCTCTGTTGGAGTACATCTTGTCCATCTCTCTCACAAGATACTCCATCCATATTCAAAACTGACACATTATTGGCTGCTGTCTATGAATGTCTAACTCTGATAGTCTCATGTCCCCTGGCTAATATTTCCTCTCTCTGTCCTCTGTCTGTTTCACCTGTCTCCTTCAGCAGGCTGGGGCATCAGCTGCTTCCTCTGTGACCTCACTGCCATGACGTGTAAATCCAGATTAACCTCTTCGCTTATTCTGCCAGACGTAGAAGTGGTAAGAGATTATGACTGTGACTATGACTATCACTGTGTCTTTTTTAGTAGAGCCAGACATGTGGGTAATCAAGTGCGTGTGCATTAGCTGTGTCAGGTGACTGGCTGAAAGGAACACATCACATTCAAACCCTGGATTGCATTTAACTACACATCTGTCTGTCTGTCTTTTGACCTAAATCTATCTATTTATCTATCTATCTATCTGTCTATCTGTCTATTTGGCTGCCTGTCTGTCTGTCTGTCTATCTATCTATCTATCTATCTATCTATCTATCTATCTATCTATCTATCTGTCTGTCTGTCTGTCTGTCTGTCTGTCTGTCTGTCTGTCTGTCTGTCTGTCTTTCTATCTGTCTGCTTATCTATCTATCTATCTGTCTGTCTGTCTGTCCGTCCGTCCGTCCGTCCGTCCGTCCGTCCGTCTGTATGTATGTCTATCTATGTATCTGTCTGTCTAACTCTATCTATATGCCTGTTTGGCTGTCTGTCTGTCTATCTATCTATCTATCTATCTATCTATCTGTCTGTCTGTCTGTCTATCTGTCTGTCTGTCTATCTGTCTGTCTGTCTGTCTGTCTGTCTGTCCGTCTGTCTGTCTGTCTTTCTATCTGTCTGCTTATCTATCTATCTATCTGTCTGTCTGTCTGTCTGTCTGTCCGTCCGTCCGTCCGTCCGTCCGTCTGTATGTCTATCTATGTATCTGTCTGTCTAACTCTATCTATATGCCTGTTTAGCTGTCTATCTGTCTATCTATCTGTCTGTCTGACAGTCTGTCTGTCTGTCTTCATCTATCTGCCTGTTTGTCTGTCTGTCTGTCTATCTATCTATCTATCTATCTTTCTATCCATCCTTCCATCCATCCATCCATCCATCTACTGTGCAGTACTCCTCTCCTGTGCCCTTAGTCTCTCGTACTCCTTTCTTATAAGTACAGTTAATATAAAGAAGAAAGTCGTTCCCTTAAAAACAAATCAAAACAAACCACCAATATCCAGGGACTGGTCCACAGGTGAAGCTCTGGGCTGCTGACCTGTGATCCTCAGTCTGTGGGGCAGTGAAGCAGCTGGGTCTGTTCATCCAGGGCAAAGATCTTGTTTTTTTGTTATTTTGTTTTTTTTTTCACAGGAAGGTGGTTCTGTAACAGCCTCAAGGTTTAGGTCTAGGCACAGAATTTGAAACCATACTTGTATAATTACACTTAAGACTAGCCAGGGTGTCTGAAACATGTTTATGAAAGTCAAAACCAAGTCTCCACCACTTAAAACTAAATATGTACAGTAGATAAAACAGTTTTTGAACAAATGCAATTTTTATTTAGAGCACAGACCAGACTTGGAAGTTTTGGTGTGGTTTTAAAAAAGACAAAATATACACCGACCAGAAAGAAGAAGAAACTAATCTGATTATCTGTAAGTAGACATTTCTCAAACTAAACATCTTAGCAGCACAGGTTCTGGTAAATACATCTAGAACCCTTCAGTTCATCTGTAAATTGTTAGCTCAGTGGCTCACAACCCATAATACTGCCCAGAGCAAGAAAACTCATTGACATTGACATGTCGATCAGCAGAGCCTGGAATCGAACCACTAGCTGAAAGAGGAGCCTTGAGCTCAACATTTAAAAGTCCTGTCTTCTCTCTACGTCATCAACACCCATGAGAAATAGGACTGTCCAACGCCCATCCACGCCTTAATTGGACAGGCCATATTTCTTCACATATTTTGCAAAGAAGCAGGCAACACCTGAGAAACACGATCTTTCATTTGCTCAAACGTATACACCCTCCTTTCAAAAAGGTATTTATTTACACTTTATATCTGTATTACACCATTCAGTGGAAGATTATATTTGTGATGTTGTTACAGGTTTTTTTTTTTCTTCGTCCCCGCCACTGTGAACAGGATGCCTGACGGGGAAACACCTTAGATATTAGTCTTCTAGATTGTGCCAAATGTTGTTACAAAAATAATTAACAGTCGCAATGCTGTTTTTAGGTCTTCTATTAAATACTAATTATCCAGCACTGATGAATTACACTGACAGGTTAAGTGTCATTTGAGCAGCTGAGCATCCGCAGTCTCGTCAGCATTGTCAGATTTATGAGAACTTCTGTCCTTTGTGCATGAAGCGTTTGAAGGGTGCTTGGCCTCGCAGCTAACAGACCGTCGGTGCAACATCTTCAGTCCCCCATGTACAAAGCTGCTGCGTGAATGGTGTCCACGCTGGACGGAGACTCTCTGAACCTTGAACTTGGTTTTATCACAAAGCAGAAGTGAAAAGTGATTGTGTCACTTTGAATGAGCTCTCTATGTCTGTGGCCAAAGCAGCAGCACTCAGTGCTCTGGTGACACTGGAGAAAGAGGAAAGAAGAGAATGAGAGAAACAGAGAAAGGCTTTTATCGCCGTGTCACCGAATCTGCTCCAACTGTACGTCAGAGTGCAGGAGGATGTGGAGGGGAGGGCGCGCGGGGGAGAGGATCGCTGGCGCAATAGCAGGGCCCTCAATGGTGGCATTCTTTCGTTTCTGCGGGGGCAAACGCACGCGCGTGCACACGCGCACACAAACACACAGCGGGGGATTCCCTCATGGGAGAACCCAAGTGCAGTAATACAAGCCACCGCTGCCTTATCACACCAGTGCCCAAAGACAAGAGAGAGGAGTATAGGGACGTGTTAGCATGAAGGCCAGGACAGGACAGGAGGTACACTGTAAAACTGCCAAGGTACTAGCGGCTCTAAGGCATATACATATACATATACATATATATATATATATTTACTTGTATGCACAAATTGAGACTAGTGTAATGCAGTGTTCCCCAACCTTTTTTGCGCCATGGACCGGTTAAATGTCTTGTACAATTTTCACGGACCGGCCGTGAAGTTGTGGCAGATAAATGTAAATTTCCAGTGTTCTGAAATATTTTCCTACCTATAAAATCTTCCTACCTGAATTAACTGTGCATGCACACAACAAGAGTTTCCCAAGGGTACCCAGCCTATAAGTTTCTCCTACCAGACCGGTATAAAAAAGTTAGAATCTTGTATCAATTACTTTGTGTTATTTTGAGTTTATTGTTGTTGTCTTCACTGAGAAAATATTTCCTAATCAAATATAGTTGCATTATTGATGATGGAATTCTAGCCATTCTATTGGTCAGTTCTTTTGTTGATATGGGTATGGATCAAGTGGAACTGATAGACAGATGGAGCCAAAAGGAAACATAATTTTTCTGTGGACCGGCACCAAATCACCTATGGACCGGTACAGGTCCCCGGCCCAATGGTTGGGGACCACAGCAGTGGTTTTAAATGTGACCAGACTCTTTATCGGCCTCACTGCTGTTGTTGTGTAGTGAAGGCTGTGTTTATGAGACTTTAACTCACTTTAAAAGACATAAACTACAAACATAAGGTACATGTGTACAATTTGGTACGTGAAATGGTTTAATGTGGTCAAGGTCTGGGCAAGGTCCTGCATCACTGCTGTCTCTTATACACATCTAGATGTGTATAAGAGACAGTCCAACACCCACACAAGGCAATTCAGGCTCTCCTCATGGGATGATCTACCAAGAACAGTCCCTCCCTGTCTTCAAGAAACTCCTGAATGACACAGCCATCAGAGAGAACCACACGCCCTCCTAACCCGAAACTCCTC
>JAFBJS010003202.1:191069-212031 GCA_016785265.1 Paraplagusia blochii | reverse complement strand
GAGCTACCAGGTAGGAGACAAAGAGGAGATTGATGGATGCAATGAGGGAGGACATGGAGGTAGTTGGAGTTAGAGTAGAAGATACAGAGGACAGGAGGAGATGGAAACTGTTGACTTGCTGTGGCAACCCCTGAATAAGGGACAAGATGAAAGGAAAAGAAGAAGAAGACTTGCGGGATCCTTAAATGTTTATTGCAGTTTAAACGCATAAGTTGGAATCTGTTGAAAAAGATAATATCCATAACAGTCCATAACATTTCTCACTATAAACAGTCTCAGCCCATATTTCGCCAAAAATTGTTTTAATGGGGTTTTTTGTTTTTGTTTTGTTGTTTTTTTAAATAGTCTGTAACTATTCTTTGGCTGCTGTGATTCTCAAACCCCCAGCCTTTGGTGAATGCTCTTTTTATACACAGTCCACCGTTACTTCCAAGGTTTTTCAATTTCATCAAGGAAATAATTCTCATTTTTATGTGAAATGTTTTTAACTATTAAATAGAGAGAGGCCTAGAGTAAATAAAGTTAACCAAAACCCATCAGAAATGGTCAGACTAAGGTCCTCAACAGGACACATGAGCCTGACTTCTGTTTAAAATGCAGAGCACTGTTGCTCCTTCAGCGTTTGCCTCAAAAAGCTTTTTATGTAGTGATTTCTCCACTCTCTTGTTCACTCTCATTTAGCTTCTTTCAAAGCTCTGAGGCAGAAAATGATGGAGAGGGAAGACGACCGCCTTCCCAGTCAATTTCAGTGTTCAGTTGAAAGGAAGGAAAGTGATTGTGCTGCTCGTTGTCTCCTCTCTGACAGACGGCCAGCGGATGCCGATTAGTTATTGTATGATGATTTAGTGTCTGGTAAAGCTTTCCATTTAAATGCACCCGGCAGTTATTTTGCATAGTCGCCCTGCAATTTAGGCTCAGCTCAGAAGACACTGGTCACCGTCTCGTCTTAATGCTACGCAATTGTCGGGCCACATCGCCACGTCTACACTTTGGGCTGCAATCATTCATGTCCCAAAAAAAGTGACTCCTATAAAAGTATAAAATGACAGCAGTTTTCTGCAGTGGACTCAGACTCTTATTACTGTCAGTTGATCAAAATGTGTCTTTGGAAAATAAATTCAGACACTTTACTCAAGGAGACAAACAAAAATGGACAGAAGAGAAGGACAAGGTTAGTTCCCAGGATTGAACATTTAGTCCACATCTGTAAAATACTGCCCCCTACTTTGTCATTTTATTGACGGTATTTGTCTTCTTCTTGACTACTTTTTTTTATGCAATTTCGTCAATTGTTTCTTACATCTTTGATTCTATCATTTGGTGATGAAGAAAGATGTCTTCATCAGAGGGACAAGAATTTAAAACAAACCAAAGATAATATTTTTTTGTTGTTTTTCCAGAACCACGCTCCAGCTGACCTGTACCTAATGACCAGAGACCCAAAGGACTCTCCCAACGACCCTGACCAACTGGAGATAGAGTTCAAAAACGGTCTGTGCCCCTTATGTTGACTGCATAATCACCTTTCATTGTTTCAGACTTCATGTTCTGGGTCGGACATTTTTGTAATTTTCAGAAATTGGGTTGTCTGATATTTACTTTGTCCAAAGAAATTCCGACATCAAGCAGTAACATTTTGGATCATTTGTAGCACACCACTGCACACATTTTATTGTGTGTTGTGTCACATTATTTGTGCGAAACCCAGGCTGCAATATTGGGTTTTTCATTATCAACGAAAAAAAGCATAACAATTCTTACTGATATTATGACGCTATGTTATTAGTGGCTTATAATATTTGTCACCTGATATTATTGGACATAAGAAGCAACATTAATCAATATGACACCTTAATTCTAATCTGTAACTTTATCATACATTATTTATGATATAGTCACAAGAATAGAATTAAGGTTAATTAAATATTAAGTCAATTAATTGAGAAAATAATTATTTCAGAGGTGCCCAAGTGTTTGGATCTTGTGCATTTAATTTCTTTTTTTTACTTTTTTACTTTTTCATTGACATTCTGTAGCATATACAACAAATACAATAATTCCATTGTTACACATTATAAACATGAATATCCTTTTTTTAGAAAACAGAAAAAATATCTAAAAAAACTAAATACACACTACTAAAATGCAGCAAAAAAACATTAACCTTTAGGGGGCGAAGTTCTGTCACTGCTACATACTGCATGCTATCTAAAATATACATAATCCAAATTTGGTCTCAGTGGGATTATATCTTCTGATCCCTTTTGCAGTTAATATCTGCTGTTAAACTTTCCATTCTGTATATTTCCATTGTGGGGTCCTTGTGCTTTTAATTTCTAGTAATTCTAGGTACACTTAACATCTTAATAACAACAGCTAAGTGATTATAATCAGATTAAATGAGTTCATTTGGAGATCCTAATCAATGTGGGACTGGAATTGGAATTTTATATGATCAGGGAAACTTACAAGGAACACATTCCAGAAGAGAACATTTTCATTTAATTAATGACACTTCCCCAAGTCCATTTTCACACTGTGTCCACTCTCATCTGTGTGTCACTTCACAGTGACGTTCATAGCCACAGGGCTACTGCTCTAACGTTGACCCGGCTAAACTTTATCACCATTCTTGACCACCCAGACTTATCCTTAACCCCTCACTGCTTAACTTTGTCCAAAGCTGCTGTGTTTGGCCTGGGGGCACACACACACAAACACACACACACACACACATACTGGCCGGAAGCATTAAGTCCTGCTAAGACACTGTGCCCTGAGGGCAATCATTAGATATACGGCCACGAGGCCCGGCCCGAACACTGGAAAGTGTCATGTGTTTGCACAAAGTGAAAATGGCAAGAAACATCCCAGCCTGAGGCGAGCAGCACAGATGTCCCTTCATCCCCATTCACCGCTGGTGGCTGAGGATCACAAACATTAATTTCCTGCTCAGACACTGACTCCTCTGGGGATGTTGACAGGAACCATGACTTTATCAACCAGTCAGATTTGGTAAAAGACACGTTCAGAAAACAGGGAGTTAATTCAAGTTTTAAAAAAAGATTTAAGAAGTTTAGTTAAAAGTTTAGAAGCTGTTTTTAGAATTCTGCATCTGCGTCTGCAAGTGGATGCTTGGTTCTCTTTACCAGCTCCCTGAAGTAAATGTTTAACTATAAAAACAAGTGGCCTGGCGTGGTTTCAGACAGAGATGAGCTCGGCTTTTGTAAAAGCGTGATGCAGTGGTAAAGCCCCGGGTCCGGTTGTGTGGGTTCATTGCAGGCCTGCGCTCCATTTTCACACATATTCTTTGCCTTTATTGAGCACCCTATGACAAAAGATGTTTTAGTTGTCCACACAAAGGCCCGAGCCTACTCCTCCCTCTGAGCACAAGATCAGCACAAGAATGTTTCGTTTCATTCCCCCTCCCACCTTTTCATCCCTGCCTTTCTCACCAAAGTTTTCTCACTGATTAAAAAAGAATATTTAACGTCAGGAACCTTTTTTCCCGTCAAACACTCCATTCCCGTTCCTCTCCCCTTTTTTTTTAAGCAAAAAAAAAAAACAACAAAAAAAAAAAAAAAAACACCCCTCCCTCCTTTCATGCCAAAGAGGTGGAGAGGAAAAGAAGACAGAGAGGAAAAATGTAAAGCAGTAATTTTTCCTACAACTGTGTCTGCACTCCCATTGTCTGCACTGTTAGGGTGCGAAAAGCGGAGAAAAGGATCTGGACGGAGAGGGAAAAAAGCCCCTCAGCGGATGATAGAACCCTCATGATGCAGGGAGCGCGGAAAAAGAGCGAACGCAGGAACACAGGGCCGGCCCCTTCACTCCCACGTTCAGAGCCTACCTTAATTTATTTGAACGTTTAATCTAATTATTAGGTACCAGGGGGGTGTGGCTTCAGTAATACTCCATCCATAGGTACTTCGTCTCTCTCCCATGGGAGCTGCCACCACTCCGGCAACATGTGAACGGGGCCTCAACAAAGCCCTTGTCCAACAAAATTTGTCAAGTCCTTCACGTGTCGGTCCCTACAGGGAATTGTAAACAGTCGGAGAAGGAACTCCTCTCCACTGACTGACGTCTGAGAGCGCGCAGAAGGGTGTAATCAGTCTGGAGAGTGGATGAACGGACGGAGGGCGAATGAGTCATGGTCAAAAATGATCATAAAACTTGAATCTAAAAGATGCACGGGCAAACTCAGGGCCCGGGGCACCAGATTCGGACCATTCCCCGTTCACTATTTATATAATTTAGTAGAATCGAACTAGCCTGACTTCAGGATCCACCATCAAGCCTTAATGACAAGCCGTGACCCTAGGAAAATACTATTTTAATTTTCTTTTAAAATTGATTTATCTCAGAAGGAAACTCACTGAGACGTCTCCTCCTCTGAGAGCGCTCCATCTCTATCAGAGCTAATGTTCTGATAGAGCTCCAACATTCTGTAAATTTTACCATGTCATATATCTAAGTTCTCACAAACACTCTATCGTTTCCTGACCCGGCTCCCATGTCCAATTTTAGGTCCAATAGTCCCTCTTGTGTCAAAAACTTGTCCCATAGCTGATTTAAAACCACTTTTTAATGAGTTAAATTGGGTTTTCAACGAGATATTTACCCAGGGAAAATTAAGAGAGAACAAGCCAACACCTGTATGCCCTACCAACATCTGCCACCAGGTGGCCGACATCAAATAACAAGCTATAAAAATCTAGACGTGGGAACCTGCTGTGTTATTTACTGACCTAAACAGAGAGATGTTTTTCAACCAGCAGCGACAGACAAAACCACAGACACATTAGCTTTTTCACACACGTCTGTGTTTGTTTGCTGCGTCCACCTCTGGCCCTTGTTGAATAAGCAGATCTGTGACAGTGATTGATGGGAACTGGGTTGAAGTTAGTAGGAAACGTGTGTGTATAAACCCCTTGTGCCAAACTCAAGGCCCGAGAGCCTAATGTGGCCCGCCAAGTCATTTTTCATGGCCCGTGGAGGCAAACAAAGAATCTTATAATGTCTTTGCAGCAAAGTTTGTCAACCTGATGAATTAAACATAGTTTTATTACACAGCAAGGAACAATATTTTTTGTTAAATAACTAATAATTAACTCTAGTAACATGTATAAATAGGATATGGGGTAATTACATTTACGACCAGCCCTTCAAGGACGACCAGCCCAGTTATAAGGACTTTGACACCACTGGTTCAGACCTATTTCAGCACTTTCTGCTTTAAACAACCTTGCAAGTCCCTATGAAGGTCCAAGCTAATGATGCTGAACCAGGGGAGGTAAACGACGGCTCGCAGACCGGACGTGACCTGTTTGTTTTTTTTATACGATCCAGTGAACCTGTGTAAAATTTATATCATTATTGAAATAATCATTGTTCTCCCTTATCCATGTATTTGTCTACATTTCCCAGTTAGATGCTTCAGAAATGTCTAAACACATTTTAGCATTAATGCATGACTTTTACTAGTCATTTGTCTAAGTTAACACAAACTCTCCATCAACACTTACTGCCTCTAACCCGGTGCTCTCACGCCTGAAACTTGTTTTTGAGGCTTTGTGATAGAGTTTAGGTAGAAATAGTCATGCAGCTCCACAGGACTATGTGTGATGGATCTCAAAGTCCCCCACACACACAAACACACACACAAGTTGTGCTAAAGAGAGACGGGCTAACAAAGCTGCGTGTGTAATTGAATTAGGTAAAGGCCTGCCCACAATTTCACAGCCTTCAAATAAGCAGAGCCTTTGAATTTATTAGCCATTCTCAGCACCAGCACCTTTTGTAATGCTTTTCTTTTTCAGCTGACAACTATTGATTTCAAGGACCAAGAAAATGAGCACTTGTCAGCAGATTTTCCAAACATGGTGCTGTTTTTAAAGACCAGAGTCTGGTCAGTTGAACTTTAAAAAAAAGAGAAAAAAAACTTTTTTTCTTCGTTTCCCCAAAACAATTGACCCAGACTTTTCTTTCTCTTTGGGTCAGGACTTTGAATCTGTCACAGTCTGAGGCAGTGCGTGATAGTGAAGTGTTTGTCGATACTGTGTCCTCCAGGTGTACCTGTCAGGGTGACCAACATGAAGGAGGGTTTGTCCAAGGACACCCCACTAGAGATCTTCGCCCTCGTCAATGAGATTGGGTCAGTATGAGTTTGGTCCAGTGTGGAGAAAGTTTCTCAAACATGTGTTTCCTTTCTCTCACGTTTGAGGTGATCAAATTAAATACACAAAATCTGTTTTTGTTGTGAACCACAAGGTTTATTTTTCGGCAAAGGGACTTCTTCTTGGAGCTTCTTTGGCTCCTCCACTGAGGAACTTTATCAGGTTCTGGTTGATAATGAGAAACACTAGTAGTAAGCTAGAAGTAGACCAGAAAGTACTGAAAATCTTCAGTGTAGGAATGAAACGTCTTTAATCTCCAAGATGTCCAGTTGTTTACAACTAAATGTTATAATTAACATGGCCAAGACGAATCTTCACACATTTTCGAACTAATCTTATAAAAAATATGTTTTTTTTACTTAAATACGGATAAAACATATTAAAGCCTTTTCAAAACAAATATTGTTGTTTGTTTTTCATTTTTTAATTATATTGCTTTGTCTGTGTGGGCAAAAAACTTCTAAGACAGATGTCTTAAAAGTGCAACCCTGTTAGGGTTTTCTATTTTTATATGGTGTTGAGCTTTCATACACTTTTATAAGCTTTCATCCACAATAAGATGAAACAATTTGATAAAATCTGGAAAGATCAGGTTTGTTAATTGTATTTTTGTAATTTGTAAATTAAATTTTGAAATTTGATCACAGTCATCAACAAGGCAAAAAACATGTTAATGATCAATTCATTCTGTTTTTTTTAAGAGTTGATAAGGGAAAAATCCTTTTTTTTTTACCACAAATTGACTTTTACATTTGACAAATGAAGTGAAAGAATAAATCATGTGTTAGTCATATTGCACTGCTGTCCAATCACTGTTGTCTTTCCTCGTCTTTCTCTCAGAGCCAAACATGGCGTTGGCAGGATTGACATCGTAGAGAACCGTTTCATTGGCATGAAATCCAGAGGTAAGAAATTAAACATCTGACCCTGATATCTAACCTGTCTTTAGTACAAACACTTTCTGCTGGTGATGAATGAGTCTGACAGATACTGGGGACATATTTGCAGTATTTCTATTTAAGGTCTTTTCAAAAACCTTTCCTTTTTCTGTCCATGCCTTTCATGCAGTCTGCAGTTATTTTACCTGAGTGCTTTGAGTGTGACAGATGCACTCTCCTGCCTCCAAACACACTTTGCTTGATGAAAAATGTTTTCCTCTGATCCACCCACTGTCACAGATTCTTGTTGTCAGACCCACATGTACAGAAAACACAACAAAATAAAGTAAATCTTCGTGTGTGTGTGTCTGCAGAGGGATGTGCAACAGTGTTGCAGTAATATTGGAGTGGTACACTTCTGTAGTGATATCAGTTGTTACAGCCCAGCGGTTTCACCTGAGCTAGTGAGGTCATGTGACCATAAGAACTGTCTTTTTTCTCCTCTATTCTTTTTTTAGTTATTTTAAAAGTTGCTCTGTCTCTCTGGTTCTCCAATTCTACTGTAATATATCCAAAGGTCTCAGGAGTGATCTGTGATAGAGGAGTCTCAGTTAAGGTGGAGGGAAAGGTTTACAGGACAGTTATGACATCAGTCATGATGGATAGATTAGAGACACTAGGAATAGACAGGAGACAAGCTGAAGGTGGAGGAGTTAAAGTTGCTGAGGTTCTCTTTAGGAGAGACAAGGATGGACAGGATCAGGAATGAGGTGATTAGAGGGACAACACAGACAGGAAGGTGTCTGGTTTGGACATGTTCAGAGGAGGGACAGTGGATACATTGGTAGATGAAAGATCCAAGAGATGGAGCTACCAGGTAGGAGACAAAAGCAGATTGATGGATCCATTGACGGAAGACATGAAGGTAGTTGGAGTTTGAGTTGAGGATACAGAGGACAGGGGGAAATGGAAATTGTGGACTCGCCGTGGCAACCCCTGAAGAAGGGACAAGCCGAAAGGAAATAATAAATAATACCGACGACAAGATAGAGACAGTTTGGTCATAAGTACTTGTTTACAGAGTATTAATTCTGCTGAAGAAATCCACTATATAACTATAATTATGATGTTACTTTATACATTGACACTTCTAGAATGAGCTCAGTGTTTTTGTGCTCAACTGATGGCTGCAAATGTCTTCAGAGTAATGGCTGTCACTACAGACAGTATACAAGGGATACACAATAACGACATGAGGGTAAACACACACACAGGTACAGATACACACTCCTCTTCACTTCCCCCCAGACACTATGTGCTATGATTGGCAAATTGACTTGCCAGCAGACTGTGGCTGTGGCGCAGCTTGGCAGGTAGAAATTGGAAAATGGGAAGAGCACTTTTCTTTTCCTTTGCTTGAACAAAAGATCAAAGCTCTCTCCGTCGGCGCTGCAGCCGGAGGAGGAGGTGGAGCACGAAGTGTCCGAGCGCATGAATGACTGCCATCGAGTGCACACGATGGTTCCCCTCCGGAACGGCAGCAGGGTTAGCACAATAGATGATGGGAGGCTTTGAATGGTGACATGTCATACTTATTTGTGCGGGGTCATAATTATTTGTGTGGGGTCAGGTGGGCGGAGCACATCAAAATGGATGGCGCGGAATGTTGTCGCAGTTGTACAAAACATCCAGCAGATGAATGTTTCCCCACCTGTCAGGCTGCCGTCAAACCTCTGACCTGAGCTCAGGTGACGAGTTCCAACAACCTCCTTCTTTAGACACAAACGCATTCACTGTAGGGATGTACGCTAATATTGGCCATTGGATATGTTGCTTGACATTAGCATAATTGTGTAATATACTATATATAAGTAAGGCCTTTGTCTTGGCCGAAGGCAATGTCTCTGTCACCGGGATAAAATCCAAGGTTTCACCTCCTGGGAAACTTTGTTTGGGCAATCGTCTTCTGGTGGACTCATCACCTACAGGAAAGTACGGTGCAGTGCATAATCATTTGGGTGGCAGTCTTGGAGACTAATGGGCCACGTCCACGGATAAGCAAATGTTTAAATTGACTACACTGTAGTTATTTTTCTTGTTGACGCAATGCTAGGCAAATGATGTGTGCGCTATCAATAGTTTTGGGGATAAACAGCTGTATATTGAAAGTCACTAGATGGCAGCATTTCCGTCAATTTTATTAATCCTTTTTAATAATCAGGGGGGTGCAGCAGAAAGTTGTTGCCAGCGTTGCAGTATAGCAGCAAAAGGATAATATGCGAAATCCCTAGTTTGCTAACGTCAAACTCCAGGATCTATCTGAATGACCCGCCTGTTCCTGATGTTAATCTACCTTCATTTACATGATGCCTGTTTATGCTGCACTCACAGCTTCAGGGTGGAGGTGGACGGAAGATCAGCTCAGGGTGAATTAAATCCTTACCTTAGACCCCTGCAGGCCACTGTGCTGGTTAGCATACCTGCAGTGACCACATTAAGGATCCAAAACCACAGGAGCTGTTTGTCTTTTAAAGCTTTACAAAACTGCCACCGTGGGAGATTACCCAGGCTGCATTTCTTTGTTGCTAAGCGCGCTCTCTTTTGAAGCACTTAAGCCAAGTAGTGTTTGAGGGCAGTTTTAACTTATTTATCTGATAGAGCCCACAGAAATGTCCCTACGTGCACCTCAGTGGCCCTGGATCAGGAAGGCACAAGTTAGCTCAGCTCTGGGTCGTCATCCTTTTAAGCGGTACACAGTTAGCTAAGCTTACAGAAGGATAAAGTTGATGAGCAATACAATGAAGACTTTAGAAAGATTAGTTGAGGCTAGTTTGAGGAAAGAGGTAGAAACTTATGAACAACAGTATAGTTCTATGCCAAGAAAGAGTACCACAGATACAATATTTGTTTTGAGGATGTTGATGGAGAAGTACAGAGAAGGTCAGAAGGAGCTGTATTTCTGTAGATTTAGAAAAGGCCTATGACAGGGTGGACAGAGGAATTGTGGTTTTGTATGAGGAAGTCAGGGAGTGGCAGAGAAGTATGTTAGATTGGTGCAGGATATGTATGAGAGCAGTCCCGTTGGAGGTGGAGGAGTTAAAAATGAGATTCTCTTTAGGAGAGACAAAGATGGACAGGATAAGGAATGAGGTGATTACAGGGACAACATAGAAAGGAAGGTTTGGAGAAAAAGCTAGAGAAGACAGATTAAGATGGTTTGGACGTTCGGAAGAGGGACAGTGATTGTATTGGTAGAAGGATGATCCTAGAGATGGAGCAACCAGGTTGGATACAAAGAGGAGATTGTTGAATGCAGGATGCACGAGGTGACATGGAAGTTGGAGTTAAAGACAGGGTGACATGGAAATTGTTGACTCTCTTTGGCAACCCCAACCAAAAAGAAAAGAAGACACAGTTAGCTAAGCTAGCTTAGTAATTGGACAATAGATTTGAGTTTGCCGATAGGTATAATACACAGTGGTTTTATATTGCTGTCAAAATATTACCTAAGGAAACATAATTCTATTTATCAACTTCCATGACCACAAAACACTAAATAAATAAGGTCTCTCATTTATGACGTCGGAACTGTCCACCAGCCTTTTCCCTGCCCCCCAGTCCCTTTGTTGTTTTCCTTGACATTTGAGTGACGGCTTCATTTTTCCTGTCATCTACCTCATCTTTTCTCCCCCTTCGCCCCTCCCTCTCTGTCCAGAGGGGGTAAATTGCATGGTAGGAAGAGACCTGGTCCAGGCGCCAGGCTGGCAGGGTCCTCCTACCCTGTTATTTGCCCAGGACAAGCTCATCCATGTGTTTGAAGGCCTGTCTGTCACAAAGCTGACGACTAATGGAGCCGTTGGCTGGTGGTTCCTGCAGATCAACGTGGGCTGTGACAGTGATAATGGTGGAGGTGACAGCACCACAGGTTGTTGTAAAAATAAGGGGCTTAAAAAAGAGGGAATAATTAATATTTACTTAAGTCAGCGGAGTGTAACAGACGATGATGTGAGCTGTGATTTATGATTTACTGATATTTACAGATGTTAAATATCTTTGTTTCATTTGTGTTCTTCTCTGGTCTCGGTCAGGGATTTATGAAACCCCCGGTGGCACCATCCTGTTGCAGGCACATCTGGACATCGAGACCTTCACCATGGACAAAGAAGTGCGGAGGATCAAACAGGGACTGGGCATCAAGTTCTCTGAGTTCATCTACAATGGTGAGTGTGCATTAGAACACATAATTATATAGTATTTATATAGTATATGAGCCAATATTGCAGACTGGTGGTATATCTCACTACCCCTGAAGAATCGCTACACTATTTAATCCAACTTGGAACTGGATTCTAAAATCAGCTGTATATGCAGACCAGTAATATTACTCCATTGTATGAAAATCATCAAATTTTCAAAATAAAACATATTTTAGAGTTTCTGATAGACTGATTTTAGACAGATACTGGTCCTTGGACTGCAAAATTAGATAATAATACTGTAGTCAACATCAATTAGTGGGAAAGAATGACTGCCTAATTGATTGGAGATTCACTATTATGTAATATTAGCAAAAAAAAAAAATCTATTAATCAGCTGAAAGTTACAGTTTTATTTGTTGTTTTTCTTCACAACAGATTATATAGTTTTAGTTTTCCTGCTTGTTATATGAGACTTTATCATCACCTCAAACCCTGTAACTGAACTTCTGTTTATTATATATGGGTTTTTTTTATGGAAATTTACGATAGTCATATTTTTGCCCATCACAATCATCATCAAAATAAAATGTAGTCATTGATTTTCCCAGTGTTTAATCAATACAGTTAAATCTTCACTTTATCCTTGCAGTTTTTTATTAAAAAGTATTTATTACTTATTTATTGCGTATTTTTTCAAGAAAACCACAGTTGAGGTCTGCAATTTTTAGTATTATTTATGTACAAGGTATATGATTTACAGAAGCCATACTCCTACGGTAAAACATCAATCTCTGACCGATAGGATTCCTCAATTTTTATTTTAGAGCCAACTGTTTATATACGTTGACTGCGTTTGCATGTGTCCACACGAAGTGTCCCAGGCTCAGGTGTCTTAATCCTCCCTTCTGCTCGGTCTCCTGTCCCCTGCACCTTCATCCACATAATAGGATCAGTGCCATTAGAGACTGACTGCTAGGCCACTCCAGTTATACCCTCCAGAGACAGGAAGCACACACACACACACACTCTCACACACACACACTGGCTCACAGGAGCTACCGTCGGTGGTGGAGCACAGATTAAAGCCATGGCAGGTTTACATCATTAATAAATGTGCAGATAAATGACAGGCAGCTGTTGGAGGGGGCTTATGTTAACAGACCACCTGCTCTGGTTTACATTAACACTGCATTATCTCTGCAAACCCTTCTACAGTAGAGACAGTCAAACAGTTTGAGTTAATGGTGGTTAAAAAAAAACTCATCATTCTGCTCATATTACAGTAATAGAAACAAGATTTCTTTTAAAATCTAAATTAAAAAGACAGGCTTTCATTTGAGAAATACATTTTTTGTGTGATTTTTGTAAAAAATAAGTGTTTCAATTTTTATCAATTTCTTGCCATTTCTCTTAAATAAAAAAAATATATAAAACTATTCAACAAAATTTACTTATTCACCTCTAGTGAGTTATGTGTTTGGAGTTGATTTTTTTTTTTTCCTTAGTCTTCATGTACAAGTTAATGGATGTGATCTGACAGTTTTATTTTTTTTCTTACAACACTTATTATAATTATCTTATTGCTAAGATCCAAGTGAGGGGCGTATTATTGGTTTTGCATTTAAAAAAACAAACAAAAAAAATGTTAATTTATTGTCATTGTTTTATCACACTGTCTTTTCTTCAATAAAAATAAGTATAGATAATATATAATACTTTTAGGACTTAAACTAACCAGTGTGTTTGTAGTTACAGTAGTTGTAGTTGGTTGTTACATTCCCAGACCCACAACAAAATAGTTTTTATATAATATCCGTGTATATTTCTCCATTACCACCCTCCCTGGACTCTATTAGCCTTTCCCACACAATTAGAGGACAGTAGAGTTGGAGAATGGACATAAAAGACAGACTGATTTAAGAAATATTATGCAACTCAGAATAAGGACAGTGGCTGAAAGACAAGCAAAGATGTATACATTGTATTGGCCAGTATGCGTCTTATGATCACCAGCAATCATTCTTAAATGTGCTCATCTCAATTTCAAGGTGGTTTTGATGCAGAAATCCACGTTTGTAAATATTTGGAATATTAGGATTGGAAGGAGCCAAAGGAGAATGGAAAACTGTATTTGTCTGCTGCCAAATCATAGCAATAAAGCTGAGAAGATTGTGTGTCTTTGAACATGGCCCAGTGTCGAGGTGGAGGTCAAACACTGATGAGAGGAGGACCCCTGCTGAGTGGGGCGTGCCTGACCTCTGCACACACACACACACACACACACACACACGTCCCTGGCCCATCTGTCTGAGACACTGATGGAAAAAATTTGAGAAAAAAGAAAAAGAAGTGTGAACTTTTACTAAAACAGAAGTGATAGTAAAAAGGAGAAGTTTAGATAAAGTCAATTTCAACTGTTAATTTGAACAAAACAGGACACCTTCACAATGTCCTGTCCTCTTTGACCGGCGAAGAGAGGATGGACGTTTGATTTATTCATGAGAAAGAACGGGGGTAGAGGCAATTAATGTTCCTAATGGGCACAAAGGAAAATGCCATTATTTTTGAGGGCAGGAATAAAATATTGAGGTTGAACAAATTTAAATATAAACAGTCATGGAAAGTGTTTAGATTTATCACCAATACAGAGCTGGAGGAGTTAAAGATGCTGTGATTCTCTTTAGGAGAGACAAGGATGGATAGGATCAGGAATGAGATGATTAGAGGGACAACAGACACAGGTAGGCTTGGAGAAAAAGCTAGAGAAGACAGATTGAGATGGTTTGGACATGTTCAGAAGAGGGACAGTGGATACATTGGTAGAAGAATGATCCTAGAGATGGAGCTACCAGGTAGGAGACAAAGAGGAGATTGATGGATGCAGTGAGGGAGGATATGAAGAGGACAGGGTGAGATGGAAATTGTTGACTTGCTGTGGCAATCCCCGAAAAAAGGGACAAGCCGAAAGTAAAAAAAAATGTTTACGTTTCTACATGTGACAAAAATGTTTTTTGTTGATCTATTGCTGGTACTGAAAACCAGATGAAAGCCTGGAGACGTTTATCATCTTGTCACTTACAAAATAGTGTCGTTGGAGCTGACCAATCAGGACAAACCAGGTCTTTGTTGGTGAAACGTCTTATGCTGGAGCTGGTCCAGGCGGCAAGACACTGTAATAAAACTAATATTCCGAAATGAACTCTTTGAACGCTTTGTATTTTACATGTTTTGTCTCTGCTCACTTTTAGGTTTCTGGTACAGTCCAGAGTGTCAGTTTGTGCGACACTGCATAGAAAAGTCTCAGGAGAACGTGGAGGGAAAAGTCCAGCTGTCCGTCTTCAAAGGTCAGGTCTATATCCTGGGAAGAGAGTCTTCCAAGTCTCTTTACAACGAGGAGCTGGTCAGGTAAGTCCAGACCTGCATGGTGTGTGTGTGTGATTCATACATAAACAGTCTGTTATTAGTTGATTTAGCTTAACTGTCAAAGAATTTCAATTCATTTTGCGTCATGTTCTGCAGGAAGAGGTCACTGTGCATATATAGATGCAACATTTTTGTAAAATTTCTCTTCAGTAAATATCTTGAGCCACTGACCAGCACCAGTACATGGGTCAGTTAGTAACAGGCCACACAGAAATAATGCATGTCCATCAGGCAGGATAGTGACGTCACAAATGGACACTCGTGGGGATACTATCGTGTGATTGGCTGCAAACGAGCGAGACTTCTGATTGGCTGGTGATGGACCGACGTAGCATAATTTTGCACGCGCATCGGGTTCACGCAAGAAGAGTTTTAAGATATACACATTTGTGTGCGCGCAGTTTTACAAAATAAAAGCACAATTTGCACGTGCGTCCGACAATTCACGTATTTAGAAGAATTCACAAACGTATTTTGCCGAGTGAAGCGTTGTTTCCGTGCTCAAGTGTGTGTTCTTTCTGAGACTATTCTGGCTTCATAAATTAAAAGTTCCAGTCAGTGCCGTGTGTGTGTTTGTGAGACGAGCTGTGTGTGGGTGTGTGTGTGGGTGTTTGTGTGTTTTGACGTCTGTACACTGAGACATTTCAAAGCTCGTGCTTGTCCTACCCTGACAGCTGTCCTCAGAACATCTCTCCCACACGGCCACCGTTCGGCCCATGTTCTCAGTCAGATCTCCGCCCGTGTTCTCCTGTGACCTCCACATCCACACATTAAACTGACCCTGCCACACAAAGACATCAGAGAAATGTCAGGCCTCGTTCCTGGAGGGCAGCTCCTAGTCTGGAAGCCCCTCCTGCTGTACTGCCCCTCACCCCCCGTGCCCTCCTTGCTGCGGTAACAGTGGGTTTGTTCAGGATGCTGACCCCTGATGCCCTGTGGGCAGGCTCAGCACTGACCAGTGTGAAAGCCCTCCATATGCCGCTCCATCTTCACTTTAGTCACACACTCCAGTCCAGTCCCAGAGTTGGAGCTGATGGTGTTTTCACTCAGAGGACGGACGTGAGAACCAGAGAGGGAAGTCACGCTAGTTAACCATGTCACTGACACTCGACCACTCCCTTCACCGAGTTTAAAGATGAAAGGTTGTAAGACTGTAGGACAGTGATCATCAACTGGTGGCCTGCAGGCTGAATCTGGCCCGTTGAACCGTCCAATGCGGCCCCTGACTGAATTCCAAAAAGACTAAATATTGTGCCAGTAATATTGCTAGAGGTAATAGAGTAATAGAGCTGGAGGTGGAGGAGTTGAAGATGCTGAGGTTCTCTTTAGGAGAGACAAGGATGGACAGGATCAGGACTGAGGGGATTAGAGGGACAACACAAAAGCTAGAGAAGACAGATTGAGATGGTTTGGACATGTTCAGAGGAGGGACAGTGGATACATTGGTAGTAGAATGATCCTAGAGATGGAGCTACCAGGTAGGAGACAGAGAGGGAGGACATGGAGGTAGTTGGAGTCAGAGAAGAAGATATGGACAGGAGGAGATGGAAAATGTTGACTCGCTGTGACAACTCCTCGGCCAACGTTGTCGCCCCGATAATATATTGGTAAGATTGTCATCAGCTTTTCCTCCGATAAAGAAGATACAGTAGTTTGTTCCTTGTCCTGAGGAGAAATGATGCTGGGACAATTGTCTCCTTGTCTCCTCTTTAAAAAGGAAACAAAAAATACAGCAACTACTGCGACTGGTAATACCAGGTCATAGTTGAAGGATCATAAAGTTCCCAAAATAAAAACTCTTGCAGAATTTCTTCTGTCAGTAACAAAGACTGAAAGACCTGTTGTTCTTTATGTGTCCCACTGTGACAGTGTGACTCAGTATCAAAGAAGACACCTGATCAACATCATTTATGACTCTATTTACAAGACATATCTCTCTATAGACACTACAGTCTTTTTAAATGTCTTTATTTTATTAAAGGACTAAGTTTTTTCCTATGTCGAGGCGGGAGTTACATAACAACAAATCCATTTTCCAACCTCTAGTCTCTGGTTCCTGCAGTAAAAGTTCACCCTTGTGACTCCTGTGTCTGTCAGGGTGTAGTGTTGCAGCATCACAAAGGCTCCAGGCCACTCACAGATGGAGGAGTGGAGACGGCAGCTGGGCACAAACAGAATCCAACAGTTTCTATCTGGGGTTGATGTTTGTGGGAAGTGTGTTTGTTTACACCTCCTGGTGTCAGAGCCGACTCAGTGATCTGTGGTTTAAATAAAGGTCTGGTCAGTCTGACACTGGTTAATGTTCAATCCTGAGAGTCCATGAGTGACTATGTGCTCACAAGAAACCAATAATGAGCACTGGTTGGCCAGAATATTTCTTTTCTTTAATAAATGTGAATAACGTCATGTTAGGTGCAAGATGACTGTCACCATTTCTATGTAGGGGAGACCTTATGTTGAACACTGTCAGCATTTCATCTCGCTCCAAAAATCTCCAAACTACACAATCTAAATTTCAGAAGTACGAGGAATTTAAGAAGAGCGAGTTATATGAATTTTACAGCAATATATTTGACTCAAAAAATATTTTTCAGTGCTTCTGGCAAGAAATTATATGGCAAAAACTAGATTCTTCTGTGCATAATAAGTTTTTAGTCCACCAGCAGTGGCAAGATTTGACGAGTGGCATACTGCATCATTGGTGTCCCTCAGTGGTCCCCAACCACTGGGTCGGTGACCTAGTACTGGTCCGTGGGTGAATTGGTGCTGGGCCGTAGAGAAATAATGTTTCCTTTGTTTCCTTTTGGTCCCATCTGTCTATTCCTTCCACTTGATCCATACCCATATCAACAAAATAACTGACCAATAGAATGGCTAGGATTCCATCATCAATAATGCAACTATATTTGAAACTCAAAATGATGCAGAGTCATTGATACAAGATTCTAACCTTGTATATTGGTCTGGTAGCAGAAAATTATAGGAGAAATTCTTGCCCATGCACAGTCAATTTGGGTAGGAAGATTTTATAGGTAGGAGAATATTTCAGAACACCGGAAATTTAATTCTACTATGGGGTATTAATCTGTCACAACTTAACGACCGGTTCGTGAAAATAGTAAGAGACATGTTATTTTTCTGTGGCCTGGCACCATTTCACCTTCGGACCGGTACCAGTCCCCGGCCCAGAGTTTGGGGACCACTGTTCTAGAGCTCCACAGCAATGACATAGACATTGACTCTGGGTCAAAGCGTTTTTGACAATATCAACAAAAGTTATTGCTATTTTATATTGGGTTCATAAACCTCTAAAGTGTAAATTTGTGGGTTTTTTTCATGCTACATTATTGCCATGTGACATTTAGGTGAAACTGACAAAAAATAAACCCAGAAGCAGCAGTTTGTGAAATTTTCGCAACATGAAAATCTCCCCCATCACTTGCACTCACACAAACACCACACAAGGCATAAAGGCCTGATGGTTTCCTGCCGTTTCTCCACAGGCAACTGTAAACGGCATCATTAACACAGTGGTAACAGAGAGCGCCGGCGCTGCAGCGTCAGGCGGAAATGTCACCCTGCTCCATGTCCTCACAATTAGACTGCAGGGTTTCTTCAAGACGTACACAGAGAAATCACACGCTCGCACCGACCAGAGTGCCTTATTCTTCATAGCCACTCACTCATAATCGCGTTCAGGTGGCGGGCAGGGAGCCGCGTATTGAGAGTTGATGATTTAGTTGTCACTCTTTCTTCTTATCGTGTTTATCCCATTATTGTTGGCAATTTCCTCCTTTGCTAAGTGCTCGTGAAGAATGAGCGCGGCCGCTCGCCGGTGCCGGGCCGCCGCCGACAGGAGAGGATGGAGTGTATTAAGCACTGCAGGTAGAAACTGCAGTAATTACACAGCGCAGGGACACTCTCCCTGAAACGCTCGCACACATTAGGGGATAAATGCAGAGGTGACAACAACACACACCCTGAACGACACAAAACAGGCGCAGGTTTTAGTTGTGCTTGTTTTCTCCTTTTTCGGGAGAATCATCGTGAAGGAAACATCGCTTTACAAAGTCGTCGGCTCACAGTTTGATATAATGGGATTGTTTTTAAGATCCGCTCTTTGTGATTCTTTATTTGACTGAGTGGATGATGAACACCGGGTTTACAAAAATGGCGGCGTCAAAAATGGCCACGCCTGGCTCAGGATCTGCATGTTTATTTGGTTCTTAAACCAAGTTTTTGTACAACCCATAAGTTTGTTTTCAATTCTTTGTGTTATTGTTTTGTTATTATAATTTATTTCAAAATAGAACTGACATTTTATTCATTTTATGTAGTGTTTGTTGTTGTTTTATAAAGAAAGGATAGTTCGATGCATATGCGTCCTCTCTGAACACAGTTACTATGCTGCAAGACCCAACATGAGAAGGAAAAAGCGATTTATATAAATATTCCCCCTTAACAAACCTTCAAATCTTGGGTTAGGGAAACTGGAGAAAAGAATCAGGAGTGATCTGTGATAGAAGAGAGTCAGCTAAGGTGAAGGGACGGTGGTGAGACCAGCCTTAAAGGATGGATTAGAGACACTAGGAAGACAGAAGACAGGAGACAGAGCTGGAGGTGGAGGAGTTAAAGATGCTGAGATTCTCTTTAGGAGAGACAAGGATGGACAGGATCAGGAATGAGGTGATTGGACAGCAAGGTTTGGAGAAAAAGCTAGAGAAGACAGATTGAGATGGTTTGGACATGTTCAGAGGAGGGACAGTGGATACATTGGTAGAAGAATGATCCTAGAGATGGAAGTAGGAGACAAAGAGGAGATTGATCATTGTTTATGAGTGAACTTTTTCTGTCTTCTATCTTTAACCCCAGCATGGACGTCCAGGGCAACTACGACCCATGTGATGCTTCTGGATTCATCAGGATCAACGCCGTCAGGTACTGCCCTCTGACTCTTTATATTCATTTCTAACATCAGAGTTTGATCTGTATCTCCAATGTTGGCCCAGGAGCGTTCAGAACCTATCTTCTGACCAGAACAGCACCAGTCTAATCCAGTGTTCCCCAAGCCTTTTTGCATCACAGACTGGTCGTTAAGTTGTGGCAGATAAATACCCCTTAAAAAAAAAAAAACTTCTGGTGTTCTGAAATATTTTCCTACCTATAAAATCTTCCTACCTGAATTAACTGTGCATGGGCACAACAAGGATTTCTCAAGTGCACCCAGCCTATAATTTTCTGCTACCAGAACAGTATAAAAAGTTAGAATCTTGAGAAAATATTTCCTAATCAAATATAGTTGCATTATTGATGATGGAATCCTAACCATCCTATTGGTCAGTTCTTTTGTTGATATGGGTATGGATCAAGTGGAAGTAATAGACAAAAGGAAACTTTTTTTTTTCCGCCCAGCACCAATTCACCCACGGACCGTTACCGGTCCCCAGCCCTGTGGTTGGGGACCACTGGTCTAATGTACATATATGGATTATATTTATTTGTATTCGTTTCTCATCTTCAATTCCATCCCAGTTTTCTCTCGTTGGAGCTGTTTCTGTCTTTATTTGTGTTTTCTTTTCCTCCACAGACTAAGGGAACACCATCGTCTCCAGGGGATCTCCAGCGCCAAGAATTAGCTGGACCTTCAGCCGTATTTAGACCTGGTGTTTTTATTGTCATATCCTTGTGTTTTTGGCAACATTTTCTTCTAACAAAGTGGTTAAGTTAGTGGATATGCTGTCATGGCTTCTTGAAATGATGGTGTTCTGACCTATTGACATTCCTCAGACTTTTTAGATCGTCTTTTTTCACAGGTGGAAGTTAACGTGGAATCATGAGAAATTAAAAAAGTTCTCACCAATTAATCAAGTTATTTACTGCAGTGTTCCCCAACCTTTTTTGCGCCACCGACCAATTAAATGTCTCGCACTATTTTCACGGACCAGTCATTAAGTTGTGCCAGATAAATACCCCTTATTGAAAGTAAATCTTCAGTGTAATGAAATATTTTCCTACCTATAAAATCTTCCTACCCAAATTAACTGTTCAAGCACACAACAAGGATTTCTCAAGTGCACCCAGTCTATAAATTTCTGCTACCAGAACGGTACAAAAAGTTAGAATCTTGTAATTTTACGATGTTCTGAAACTGTTAAAGCACACAACGAGGATTTCTCAAGTGCACCCAGCCTATAAATTTCTGCTACCAGAACAGTACAAAAAGTTAAAATCTTAAATTTTACGATGTTCCGAAATATTTTCCTACCTATAAAATTTTCCTAAC